>WBNQ01019145.1:0-17402 GCA_013401375.1 Spizella passerina
GAAGGACACACACTTGTGGGCTGGCAGCCATCAGAGGTTGATATTGGCCACAGCACTGCAGGCTCGGTTCCTCCCTTAGCAGAATTTTGTTAAAAAATAATACTCTGAATTCCTTCAAGCTCCTGGAACGCCCTGCCCCTGAAGAATTGTGTTACAGGCTGCTGAACCCTGCTCATTTTCCCTGTCCCTTCCCAGCAGCATCACTCTGGGGCTGCTCCATGCTATTTCACAGCTCCTCCAGGCTACTGCTGTTACAGATTTCCCAGCCAAATGCACCATTTTGGATCAGTGCTCTCCCTTCCCACCCTGACTCTTTGTAAAACCCTGCACAAGGAACTCCAGCCTGTCTGATCCAGGGACAGGAGAAGGTCTCATGGAGCATTATCTTTGCTTTTGAAGCTGCCCACCACCAGGAGAGAGCACTCACCTGCTGGGGTCCATGCTCTGCAGATGTTTTCTCTGGAGCCTCATTTCCTTGTCACCTTTCCCCCTCAGCAGCCCTGACCCACACCTGAAGCCTGGGCACCCTTTTAAAAATTGTTTTCCTTCAAGTTTTTGACAACTCTTAATGCAGTTGTTAGAGCTGTGCTATAAAGTCCCATGGCTCTGGAGCAAGTCACCTCTCCTGCCCCTTAAATTCCTTAGGTACACACAGGATTCACCTGCACCATTCCTGTCTTTCTAAACCTACACAAGAGGTGAACAACACGTGCCTGCTTTTACCTATTAGTCTCACAAAGCAATTAACAGAAGTGTTTGCCTCCATGAATGCAAAATGTTGAGGCAAAAGTTGCAGAGAAATTAAAGAATTCCAACCAGTATAATTCACACCTTGCTGCCTGTCCCACTTTCTAACTTCCAAAAACAGGAAAATGGCAAAAAATCACCAATCAAAGAAGCCCCTGTTGGGTCTTAAACCTCTCTATGGCACCTACTGACAAGTTCAAAGAGTGACTGCCTGCAGCCTTAGGTGGGTTTTAATTAACAGTGGCCAATCAATAATGTTTTACTGAAACTTTCCATCTTGGAAGGCTGGATAACTGGGACAGAGCAGCTGCACTGTACAGTGGGTTTTACAGGAACCATCCTTCAGACCATCCAGCATCTCTAATATTCTGTAATTCTGTAATATTCAACACACCAACCTCTCTAATATTTTTAGTTCCTTCAGAAGAGGGATTTGAAGCATTGCAAGGAAGGCTACCCCAATGGTAATGGGATAGAACAGGGCTTTTTAATCCCACAGACACTGTAATTTCAGGGAACACTGGTTTCTAATGTTTGGCTCAAAGCAGGTCAGAGAAAAAAGCACCAGTGCTACAAAGGGCACCACAATGGATTTCTGAGGGTTTGGCAATTTCTGAGCCAAGGTTTTATGTTTTGGTTTTGTTTTTAAAATGGAAGAAGCACTTCAGAGCACAAGTTCAGTGTTCATTGTGCTCTCAGACACTGATCCTGGTGATAACAGATCACTCCCTTCTTGGTGATAAGGCCAGCAGTTCTCCAACCCAGTGCCACTGGTGCTGGGCTCAGACTGCATGGATTGAATCCATCCCCCCTTGGCAAACTGCTTTGTTTGGTCTGCACAGCTAAAAACATTCCACACCACTTGATTTTTTTAATCTAAAAATTTGTTCTACTGTCTCAAGTTACGTTCTGTAAATAATAAGCAAGCCTGGTGAAATCCCAAAAGCTGCAGATTTGTCAAGCAGAGCGGGCAGCAGTGCCCACATCTGGCTCCCATTAGCCAGGCACTCAGCAGATCTGCTGATTCCTTTTTAATAAGCACACAAAAGCAACCCAAGGCAGGAATGGCACAGCAGGGAATGGTGCTGCTGGATGCAGGCACAAAGGGCTGGGAGAGGCTGCTGGGAGGTTGGATGAACACTGCAGCCCTGCCCTGCTCCCAGCTGAGCACTGCAGCTCCCACTGCAGCTCACTGGAATCAGTGCAGGGCATTTACTGCTGGGCATCTGCTGAGCAGCTCACAGAATCCTTGGAATTCAGCTGGCCAGTTTGAACCAGAAGTTTTGTAATGAAGGAAGTGGTCAGATATTAGTGGGGATAATTATTGACCAACTCAGGTTGAGAAAACTCTCCAAGAGGCGTCCCATGCTTTCCAGAATCACCTGTCCTTGTTCCTTCACTCCATTTTCAGCCCTATCAGGTACCAACCCCACCAGGTTCTGCCATCAGGTCTGTAATCCTGCAGATCATCAGGTCTACAGATCACAGAGCAGGATCTGTGATTCCTGCAGAACTGCATAAATACACTGTGGTTTTGAGAACAACAACTCGCTACTTATCTCTGATGGTCTCTGGGACCTCAAAAGTTTCCCTGAGTACCTTAAAAACATTAAAAAATAAAATTTAGAAGGCATCAAACTTTGTGTCTCAAAAGATGTTGTTCTGCTAAAACAAACCATCCCTATTCTAAAATGATTTAGAAATTATTTACAAATTTACATCTTTCAGTTTCCTCAGTATCACACCCAGAATAATTTTTCATCATGATACAGCTTCAGGAAATGTAGCAACTTCTAAGAAAAACCAACATGGACAAAACCCCATGACCAACACAGTAATCACTGGATTTCATTTAAAATGTGTATCTGGGGGATTTCTCATCTGGGTAAAGGAACAACAGTGGCAACCACAGATGTGTTCAAAAACCCAGCCTGAGCATGCACATCCCAAATCCTTCACTGTTATTTTGTTTTTTAAATTAAGATTTTTGTTGTTTACATTTTTGTAACAGACTTTTTTATGCACTTCATGTAAATGACTTATTGTTTTGCATTTTTTTATGGAAGAAGAGGAATTTGATGGACTGTTGGTTTGTTTAGTGTCATTGGAGAAGCAGCACTGTCATCCTCCTATCCACTGTCACTTTTGGAAATCTATAAATGTTAGAGTCAGAAATGACTTGGTATAATGACTTTCAGCATGGCAATGATTTTTATCCCCTTGAAATAATTAGAAAACAATCTTAATTCAAACGAGGGAAAATGGCAGGTAATGTAAGACACAATTCAAAAGCTGCTGGTATTTTCAAGAAATAATAAAATCAAACTATTGATGGCTCTGAAAAAAGTCTGCTTCATAAATACAGGGAGTGCTTTGTCTGAGAAGGCTTCAGACATTAAAAGTGACATGATCTGGCAAATTAAGGGAGGAATAAGCTTTATCTTCTACCATAAAATCCACAACTAAAATACCTGCATCACTTGAGTTCCAGACCATGCACATGATTTCCATGAAGTGCAGAATGAGGACAGTGCTTGTGGCACAGACACGATGGGAGGACACTGTGCAAAGCACACTTGGGAGTGCCAGAACCAATTCAATGCTGAACAATGTATGCCTTAAAAACTGAGCTGAAAACTCAGCCATGACAGAGACAAACTCAACGCTGCAGCCATAGCTTGGGAACACATGGGTAACAAATGAACACAAACCTGTGCCACTGGTAATGGGGTCTGCAGTGCACATTGCACCTCTGCACAGCACTAAAAATCCACTGTTCTCACAATTCTTTCCTCACTGATGCACTTAACTTTGTTTCATGTGCCGAAGCCATGTGATGAGCAGGAATATTCCCTGAATTTACTGAACAGAAGGGGAGAGACAGCAGGATTTTGATGTGCCAGTTCTCAGCGCCTGAGAACATTTAATGCCTTGGGCCTAATTTCAGGAAAACATGAGGCAATCCAGATTCCCTGCTCCCTGGTGATTCTACTGCTGCTCTGTTTCAAGGGGTCAGTGCAGTTGCCTCCCATCCTGTGCTGGACTTTGGGGTGCAGTCACTGATCCCAGAGATGCAGCAAAGCTCTGCCACAGGATGATGTGGAAACCCAGAATATTTCTGTGTCTGCTCTGGGGTGCCCTGACCCCCAGGGCAGCACTGACTTTGACCCTCATTCATGGAGAAAGTTTCCTAAACATCAAGATAGACTGGAATCCACAAAAGTTTGAAGTAGATTTTTAGTGTGTTTTGGATGGAAGCAAGGTGGAGGGCACAGGATGTCGTCCTGGGTTTCTTCTCCATGGGTTTGGGTGGCATTTTGTAATTGGGCAGAAAAGTCCCCATTGCAGGCTCTTTGGGATCAGTTATTGGGTTAAAAGGGAAAATAATCTAGGTGTTAGGTCTTAATTGGATAGTTTAGTCTGAAAAGACCTTGGAACAAGAGATTGTTGGCCATTTTTGTGGTGCTTTTCCAGTCAGCTGAGCCTGGTGTGGACTGTGTGCTGAACTTCAGATAAGATAACAACAAACAACAAGCTGAAGACCAGAAGAATTCAGTGTATCTCTCTTTCCTAACACACAAAACCACTCCAGGAGGGTCTCCCCAAACAGGAGAGCCCCTTGGAAGGGCCCTGAGTGCCCTGAGTGCCAGAAGTCAGGGAATCAGGAACAGGTACCCGGCAGGATTCACTGGCTGGTCCCAGCACAGATGCTGTTAAGGTGTGTTAAAATGCACACATGGTGCAGTCAGTTGAGTGCTGGATTTGGCATCAGAACATCTCAGTTAGATGCAAGAATGTGTAAAATCACAGGCCAGACAGCTCCCTGCTGACTGCACATCTGAGGAAGCTCATATGCGCCGTTTATTCCAGCAAACGCATGGAATATATTGTGCTTGTTAAACGTGCTCCCAAAATGCTAGTTTGAGGCAGAAACATGCAAATAAATGGTGCCTAGGGTTAAAACCTCCCACTTACAGTTAAATCCCTCCTCTTTGGAGGGATCTCCCAGCTCAGATGCTGCAGACCTTTAGCTGACCCGACGTGCCTTTAGGAGAGTACAGCATGCTCAAGGAGCAACTGTTTATCATGGAACTTGTTCCTGCCAGTTTCTTGGAGATAGAGCTTTTCTCCCCCTTGCCTTTTCTTTTGTACACCAGATAAAAAACAGAATTAAGAATTATTCCCTGTGTTTGCAATTGTACATAACCTCATCACGCTCCAAGCTCAAAAGGAATTAAGAGATTAATTAAGACACAATTTAATTGTGACATCCATATTACAAATCCAGCATCTGGACAAGGTGTATGAGCTTGCAGTACAGACAAAGCACTGACACCAGCTGCACTCTGGGCATTAACTTCTGGCCCTTGCCCCACCTGTGCCTGTAACAGCTGTGCAGCAAAACTCACACTTTCTCAAGCACTTTGGGAACATCAAGCTTAAGAAGTTGACAAAACACAACACTGCCACCCCAGCTTCCAATTCCCCCAGACTCCTCCTGTACTGATTACAGGGATGAAAGCAGCTGTCACCTTAAAGGTTTCTTGTCAAACCAACGTGTTGAAAAATGCTCCCATTCACCTCCTGAGTGGATGTAAAATATGGTTCTCAGCAGGGATTTCCTGCAAACACCTGTCTGAGAACAGGAGCTGAGCAAAGTGAAACCAAAGTGCCCAGCACCAGAACAGTGCTCAGCCTCAGGGCACTGTGTGAGGGTTTAAAATATTAAACACTGTCTGCTGCCAGGCAGGGCCTATAGCAGATGGAACATTGCTCTTATGTCTGTGCCCATGGAATCACAGAATAATTTGGGCTGGAAGGGCCCTTAAAGCTCATCCTGGTCCGTCCTTGCCATGGACAGGGACACCTTCCACTGTCCCAAGCTGCTCCAAGCTGGCCTTGGGCACTGCCAGGGATGGGGAGTCATGTTTATAATGGTCCCATCAATGCTGCTCAAGAAATATCCAGTTGCAGCAAATACAAACAAGGTCACTTCAAGTGTAAAATACTTCAATCTAACAGAAATGCTTTCACATTGTATTCCTGCCTTTCTGGGAAAGGAAAAAAACCCCAAATCAGGGGCCCTGCCCAGCAATAGGACAGTGGCTCTGGCTGTGCATGAAGGACTGTGTCAATCAACTCCAATTACTAATTTCTTCTCTTTCCAACCCTCCTTTTATATTTCTCAGTTATTACAATTAGGGCTGCAACAGGCACAGCAAAGTGCTCTAGCACAAACCTCACCCAACAAAAAGCTACTCACGAGGTTTGTTTTGATTTTTAAAGTTTGCAGTTGCAAGAACAATTCAGATCAACTGGCTGTACTTACAAAACTGATAAAGAGCATTCCACATGTTAACAGCAACATTAGGTGAAAAAATTATCTATAAAAATACCAGCCACATGCTAAATGAGGTGACATCAAGGCAATAAATAGCTCCATCTGTATGAAAGACTTTGCAGAACAACCCAGAAGACATCTCTGAACAAAAAAAGTAACACTGGATGAAGTAGTGCTGAAATAAAAGAGAGTTGAATTTTTTTTTTCCTGGGTAAAAAAAACCAAGATCAGTTTTACATATTTTTCCACGATCACTTTATAAATCTGCTGCACATTAGAAATCAGACGCACATGTACGGAAAGTTGAAGGTTTACATTTTAATAGCAGAGCGCCTATTTGTGAATGGCAGCAGTGTATATTACAGGCAGTGTGAGAGGGTTAAACAGGACAGCCTCGACTCTTTATAAACTTTTGCCCTCTGGATATGTACTCATTGGCTGCTGTACAAGACCCGAGCTGTATTACACGCCTTAACGATATGGTTCAACTGTCGGTCAGGCTCGGGGCTGGCGCGGGGCCAGACCGCAATCAATGGGACACAAACCTCCCCCTTTCAGATCATCACGAAGGCTCACATTATCTCCTTTTTGTCGTGCTGGTTAAATTTATGGAGCAGAACCCCGAAGCTGCATTCCTTGGCCTGGGCCGGCCCACGCGGGCCTCCCTTTGTTTGGTACTGTAAGGAGCGTGCTTTGGAGGATTGCGGGGTTGTTAGTTCAGGCACTGACTGTTTGCTCATGACTGAAATGAAAAGAGTTCAGGGGAAGGGCAAAAGGACAGCACAAGTGTAAAACCCCATCCCAGCAGGCCCTGGGCTCCCATCTACCGCTCTGCTCTGGGACTGAACACAAAACCTGATGTTCGTGACAAAGGGGAGAGTCTGGCTGCTAACAGGTAAACACCTGAGCAGCACCTCGAGTTCTCCTGATTTTAGGCAAGCCTGCAATTGCTGCGTGTGAGGGTCCCAGTTGGTTTTTTTGGGTTTGGATTGAAGGCACTTGAGACAGTAATTTGTGTTCAAACTCGAATATTTTTTATTTTTCTTTTTTTAAATTTTTATTATTTTTTATTTTTTAATTTATTTTTTATTATTTTTTATTAGTAAAATAGTGTCACTACTGTGAGTTCTGCAGCTTTTCATTAGAAGGCACAAAATGGCCAACAATCTCTTGGTACAAGGACTTTTCAGACTAAACTATCCAATTAAGAGCTGACACCTGGATTATTTTCCCTTTTAACCCAATAACTGATCCCACAGAGCCTCCAATGCAGACTTTCCTGCCCAAGTACAAAATGCCACCCAAACCCACGGAGAAGGAGGAAGAAGAAGAAACCCAGGACAACACCCTGTGCCCTCCATCTTGCTGCCATCCACAACACACTAAAAATCCCAAAAACTCAATTTCTCACCAAGTCATACACCTACACTGCTCTCTATAATCTATTTCCCATTTTTGTGGGTTCCAGTCTATCTTGAAGTCTGGGAAACTTTCTCCATGAATGAGGGTCAGAGTCAGTGCTGCCCTGGGGGTCAGGGCACCCCAGAGCAGACACAGAAATATTCCAGGTGCCCAGAGGTTTTGGGATTTTTAGTATGCTGTGGGTGGCAGCAAGATGGAGGGCACAGGGTGTTGTTCTGGGTTTCTTCTTCATGCTTCTTCTTCCTCCTTCCTCATGGGTTTGGGTGGCATTTTGTAATTGGGCAGAGAAGTCTGCACTGGGAGCTCTGTGGGATCAGTTATTGGGTTAAAAGGGAAAATAATCCAGGTGTCAGCTCTTAGATAGATAGTTTAGTCTTAAAAGACCTTGTACCTTGTTCTAGATAGTTTAGTCTGAAGCCCTTGTACCAAGAGACTGTTGGCCATTTTGTGCCTTCTAATGAAAAGCTGCAGAACTCACAGCAGTGAGACTGTTTTAGTGATAATAAACAATAAACATCTTATCCCAATATGAGCTACTGTCTCAAGTGCCTTCTTCACTCCAGACCCAGAGAAACCCACAACTGGGACCCCCACACTTTCCTGCTATTTGTATGAAGTGAACATCCTAGAAAAAGGGCCAGAAGAGATGATGCAAACTCACAGAATGTGCATGAGATGTTTGTCAGTGCTGGGGCCTGAGCCTGGCCCTGGCCTGCAGGGCTGTCCTGGTGCATCCAGCAGGCACTGCTGCCCTGAATAAAGCCTTTGTTCCTTCCTGCTGGGCAGATGCTCCCAACTTATCCCACCTCATTCTGAGCAGGCAGATCTGTGAACTGGAACTGCAAATACTTTATGGTCCAATCTTTGATGACATTTTGGTTGGTTCTGCTGATGCTCATGCATGAATATAATTATTTTCTTTTCCAAAGACTGTGCAATTCTATTCTAGGAGGCACCAATGCAGACTAATTAAATCTGCAGCTCTCTGGAACTGTTTCTCACAAGGCAAGTGTTACACAGAATACACCAAGACAGCATTATCATTCAGCAGAGATGCTGTGATCTAAAAATCACAGTAATGCCAGAAAACAGGAAACACACAAAACAGCAAGAAGTGTTCCTTTTACTTTTTGGCCTCTGTGTCCTAGAGCTTTGGATGAAATAGAAGTTAGACAGAACATGTAGGCTCTAGAAATACAAATATTTCCAGAAGACATCAAACTTTCTCCCTGTCTAGCTGCATTCGAGTTAACAGTTAAAATATTGTGAAGTGGGCACACAGAATAGGAATTCCACTTTGTGAAGCAAATATTTCATGTCACACAAAATTTAAGTAGTATAATAAATCTGTAGTAAATCCAACAAAGGATTTATCTGCTCTTTTCAGAAGGAGGTTCATAACTGCTTCTATCTCTGATGGACTATGCCAGGCCAGTGTTACAGTGCCCTGGATTTAAGTGAATTGGAAAACATTAGTCACCTACTGCAAATGTCTGTGTGCCCCAAGAAACTTTCCCATGGCCTCCAGAAGTGTTGCACTGGAAAGGAGCAAGTTCTGAACCCACAGTGTCTGTTTGCAGCCAGCTCTCCTTTCATACCTGACCAGACTCATGCCACACAATGCATTTCCCTCATTAACTTGCACCTTTTCCAGACCACTTACTGCACACAGTAACATCAATCTGAACCCAGATTTCTGCACTGAACCCAGCACAGGCAGCAGCTTAACAGGAGCTGGGCATGGCTCACTGCATGCAGCACCTTTCACCAGGAAGGGAAATGCACCTGGTTTTACTTGGAACATCATGGCACTGCTGACATGGAACTGTAACAGCATGGCATTAATGAAAGAAGAATGTAAACCACAAAATCCAGTGGTTTACATTCTCAGTCCCAGTCCAGGACAGGGACAGAGCACAGGAGGTTGGGCTGACAATGAGGAAAAGCCCATGGCTACAGCTGTGCAACAGGGAGAGGAATGGACAAATCTGCTCAAAGAAAACAGATTATCATGAAGACCTGTTATCCCACAGGGAAAAAGAAGAAAGGATATGAAGGAAATCACACTGCTCAAGTAATTTATTGATTAGACTGATAAATACATTTTCTCTCTGCTGCTAGGAAAATCTCAGGAAGGGCTTAGCAGGATAACAGCAACATCCCCTTGACCAGAAGGGCCCTTACATGACTGACATTATTGTAAAGATTTGTAAAGTCAGACCTAGATCAAGTCCAAGGTCAGGACCAAGTCTGGAGCACATACAGAAGTGTAAAGGTTCAAACAATACTGATCTGTTAAACCTGAGAACCTCATGGCAGTATGTTGGCTGAGTTGGTCTCCATACAATTAGGAACTCATTTCCTACTTGTGCTCAGTGTCACTGATATTCCTGCTCTCAACCACACTGCTTTTGAGCTCACAATGCAAATCACAGCTAACACAGAGATGGATGCAAAAAGGCAAAAAAAATTGAGTTATAATCATCTGCTTTTGACATTGCATCAAACTTTGCAACCTCACTGCACAACTCCAAGTGATGAGCAAAGGAACAGCCAGCACAAGTTGCTGCTTTCCACATGAAGTACATTTAAAAGAATCAAATATTTACATAATCATTTTCTCTGACCATTAATGGCTTTCCAATCTCAATTTATTCCTAACTAATAACAGTCTAGTTCATGGATGGAACTAATCGGAATTGAGGAGGTCACAGAATTATCTACTTCTAATTTTCACATTGTGACTCAGAAAAGAACACAAACTCTTGCAGCAACAGTCCAAGAATAATCTTAAACTTGCACTGATCAGGCAGAAGCCTGAGAGAAAGCCATAAAGGCACTTTCCTGCACTACTTGTTAGGTTAGACACACATCTAAATATAAATGTTCTTTACTTGTGCTGCACCAGGATGTAAAACACGTTTCTAGGCAAGAGCTCTCCAAGCATATCCAGAGACATAACAGCTTTCCTGTTTGAACTGGACTTTAAAACTTCTGG
This sequence comes from Spizella passerina, assembly GCA_013401375.1. Taxonomy (NCBI): domain Eukaryota; kingdom Metazoa; phylum Chordata; class Aves; order Passeriformes; family Passerellidae; genus Spizella; species Spizella passerina. The sequence continues at coordinate 10,509 of WBNQ01019145.1, forward strand.
CAGTATATGAAAAATATGGAAATAATCAGAACTGTTGTATGTGACACTGGAGTACTTGGAACACATAAAACCCTCTCAATAAAGGTATCAAATCATAGGCATTAACTGTTTATAAATGAGATCTATGCTGTACTTCCACCAACTGCTTTATGCTCTCTCTGCATTAAATTTAGAATTAGTAGGGCATCTTTATGATTAAATAATAATAAGTTTATAAGATTAGCCTTGAAAAAGTCCAGCTTAAAGTCAGATGAAAAATATATTTTCTTGCCCTTTAAACCAATCAGCTTTGAAAGTATCCCTTGAGGTCTAAAGGTTTCACCTGTGCCTCAGCCATGCTGGACTGGCTCCATGTTCCCAACATATGGCATGTGCCAGCTGCAGGAGTTCCAACACAAATCAACACATTTGAAGACAAAAAATAAACATGTCCATGCAGCCTGATCACAGGAACACATGATGCAGACTGTTCCATTCCATTCAAGAATTTGATGAAGTGGATTTGCTGGAATTAGACTGTGTCTTTTAGGAAAGCCAACAGCCTCAATTAAAATTCTTCATCCCACTCAAACCTGATCCAATGGTTAAAGTCAAGCAGCTGAAATTCAGAGCTTTTTTTAAAATTCAACCATGTAATTAGAGAATTGCAAGGAGCCTGTAATTTACAGTTACATATCCTGCTATTTAAATGCAACTTGCACTTAAATGGCTGAGTCAGCTTTGCAGCAGCACCAGGACGTGCACAGGGTCAAACAGCTCCTGTCACACTCATGAACTCAAACAGCTCCTGTCACACTCATGAACTCAGCAGCCCTCAGGTGTTGGAATGTTGGGGGACACAAGACAGATGATGCACTTTGGACCTGGTTAATATAAGAGATTTGGTAACAGGATAAAAGCAAATGGAACTTTGAACATTAGAACTGGATTGCAAGAAGATTCAATCAAACTGGTTTACCAGAAAAAGAAAATCCCATTAACCCTGCAAGCAAGAGATGTTGTTATTTGCATAAATTTGTGTATGTGATTTTAAGTAATCATTGTAGCACACATAACTAGTCTCCCTGAAATAGTATCTAAGTGTTTCTATCCCACAATAAAATCAGATTCTGATCAGAGTCAGTCTCCCCGTCCCTCTCCATCGCCGACACTCCATGGAGCTCAGCTCCTGCCATGCATTCCCAGTCCCATCCATCAGGGAAGGCTGCTCCTGTGTGCTGAGCTGGGGAGAGCCTCCATGGCCCAGCAGGCTCCAAGCAGAGCCAGCAGCTCAGGCCTGGAACGTTGTTCTCCTGCCATTCCAAACCACACATACTTGAGCAGTGACAAACACAGCGGGGGGATAGCGGACACAGCAGCCCAGAAACAGACAAACCCCGGGTCCTGTGGGGCCTTTTAAACCCCCAAAAGAACAGTTTGGCTCCTTCATTATACAGGCACATAAAACCCACACACCAAACAAAATGTGAATGCAAGGTTGCTTACAGATGGAGGTGGCATTTTGGGCCCACCTCCCCCTAAACCCCTAACACTATCTACATATTCTCAAGAGCTAAAAAAAGTTTTGATCAGACTTTTGTAGACTGGAGAACTGTGGTAGCTGAGTAACCTGAGAAATGTTGGGGCTTTTCTCCAATTTTTCTTTTCTTTCATCATGTAAAAAAAGGCTGTTGGGTCAGAAACTTACAGACTGTGTGCAGACACTAAAATCATTTCACAATACTCATCTGTGACAACAGGATTTCAAAATCTAGGGGAAGCAAAAACATGGTTCAGCTCATCTGTCTTAACCACTTAACTGACAGTTAACAAGGCAAAGAGAAATATTTCCCAAAGGAAACACAATGCCAAGATCAGGGCTGGAGATCTTCTTGCCCTCTCTCCCCCAGCTGCTGTCCAGTTTGCAACTGTTGATAACACCCACTGTGTGCAGGCTTATCTCACAGAGGCATGTCAAAACATGAATTTTAAGAATATGTCTCTTCAAATTACAATAGACACCCAGCTCAACCAGGAATCCAGCTAACAGCACAGACAGGTGTGCTTCTCCCCACCTTTACATAAATCACTCAACCTGCACAGTCACAAAATTAAGACATGCACAAGTGAAACACTGAATTTTCTCAGGGATGCACTTTGATTTCTCAGTTCATTTTGTGCATGCAAATACACTTACTAAATTTCAGTCCTTGACCTCTTGGTTTTACAAATCAGGGTAAGTCCCAAATATGTAAGACACACATGTACAAACTTCCATTTTCAGAACAAAGCTCACCTAGGGTAATTCTTCAGGCTTCCTGCACCTCACTAACACTTCATCAGACTTATTGTTTACTGAAACCCTGATGTAGACCCTTCAGAATTCCCAGAGTGGCATAATAAAACACAGGAAATGGAAAAGCCAAATGGGAAGACAAAACAAGCAGAAACCCCAACATTTTTCAAAAATTTTATCCAAGCTTTCTGACAACAAAACCTACTTAGGGCTTTCTTTCACTTCAGCACACAGGTCTCATGTACGTGCAAGAGAACTTCTTGGCACAGTAATACAAAGCAAACTCTTGGCCACAAAGAGCACAAAGAATCTTCCCTCAGAGCAGCCCTTTCAGGAATTGGTCCTTTCCCTCTGCCACACTCACAGTCAGTGCTAATAAACACTTATTTATTAAAGCAAAACCATCATTACTTTGCTGAGCCCACATTACAACAGTAACTGACTACAAGAAGCCAAAGCATCTGTCCTGATGTGCTGACACCTCACAGCCACACGAGCATGGGCACATGCACCTAAGCGCACACAGCCACCCCCTTTCATAACTGAGAACTTTGCACTGAATAAAAATTAAAACACTGTGGCACTATATTGATGACAGGACTTTTAAAATGTTTCAATAACTTTTTCTACAGTAAAATGGAAGCTGGAGGTAGAGCAGGGAGAACTTCATTTCAACTCTGTGAGGGTTCAGAGGTAGGAATTTAATTTTTAGCCTAATAATTTTGCTTCATCTAATGGTATATGTTAATAATTCCTACTTTAGGCTGCAGCTTTTCCAGGCAAATCTCACTCTTGTTAAAGTACCAACAAATGCCATCTATTAAACAAAAAGCAAATGGAACACAATGGGCTGATAACAGCTCACGTTAACTCTGCTCCATTGCTGCTTTGCCTGAGGAAAGCTAATCAGTTCAGGAGTTGCAGGAGGCATTAATACACAGTTTTAGAGTGTTATTGATGAGAAATCCCAGCTGAGGCTCACCTGGGGCCGCTCAGGGTCGTGGTGTCCCTCAGCGCCTGCGCGGTTTCCGAGGCGAAGTCCAGCGCCCCGGCCACGGGTTTGGTGACGGTGCCCACCAGCCCCTTGCCCAGGCCAGATATGAAACCACTGACCCCTCCTTCTGTCTTCACACCTTCCACTGTCGATGTTATCACACTTGTCAGTNCTGTGGGTAAAAAATCTCCAAACACATTCCAAAGCAGCAAAACAGAGGAGAAGCAAATGAAATTAAGAATTGTTTTCCTTTTCTCTGAGGCTTCTCAGTTTCCCTGGAGAAAAATCCTGGGTGAAGGGATTTTTCAGAAAATGTGAATGCCAGACTCTGCCTACAGGATTTATTGTGTATTTAACTTAATACACAAACTCAATTACATCAACCAATAACTTTACACTTAGTATATGTAGTATTTAATTTTATTTTATTTGTGCGTTTATTACACAAACTCAATTACATTAACCAATAACTTTATACTTTGTATATATAGTATACACATGCATATGTACAGACCATATTATCCCACAGAAAAATATTTAATTAATCATTAAATATGTGTATTTAAAAGTATTTCTATACTGGTTCATTTCCAGTGGCATTTACACCAAGAGTCCTCATCTATTGGACAGTTTAAGTGGTTACTTAGGATGTAACAAAATTCCATAACCACAAAAGCTGGTACAATTTGAGGCAGAAAACAGTGTGCATTTCTCCACTGGATGAAGTTAATTATTTTAAACTGGCACTTTAAATGTCTTTAAAGTAATTTTAAGTGGCTTTAACTGTGATGCTGCTGACAGACATTTTCGTGCACATTTCCCTTCCAGAGAACTTCAATGCTCTGAGAAATCCAGCACCTCCTGAGGTTCCAAAAGACTTGGAACAGTTCACATTATCTGAGAACACACTTTGGAGATTTCACATCTCCATGATTAAAATATCAATTTCTAGTGCCCTGGCTGAAGCAGCCCAGGGCTCCTCTGAGGTCTGTGAGTACAGACCAGGCAGATCTGAACTGCCAGACTCAGGAAGCACAGAGTATTTAAATATCTCCTCTTGAGTAACTATAGTTTATGATTAAATCCTGTCTGTTGAAATGTAGTAATTAGCAGTTGCTTTATTTTTTAAAAAAACAGAATGGGAAGCATTTAAAAATGCCACAGACTTAGGACTACAAGAGTCACAATAATTACTGGATAATACAACACAGTGAAGTGCTTTTATAATGGACTTTTCAGCAGAGATTCGGATAATTTGGATTTCCTGTGTTTCTAGCAATTTATGGCAGACTGTTCAGCACATTAGTGTGAGAGGAACCTTTCATGATTCATTTCACACCTACACAGTGTCTCTGTGTGACCAAAGCAAAAGGACTTTTCTCAGCATAGAAAATATCCTCTTTTAGTCAAAGCCAAATCAGCTTTGCACAGGCTGCAACAGTTACATTTAACATTTAAATAACTGAGCCAAGATGATGCAAAATATAAATATTTGATTTAAACTTGGCTTGTATTGATTTAACCTTCTTCAAGAGATAAATCATGAACTAAATCGATGTGAAGTTCTGGCCAAATTAAAACTAGTCCACTACCCTTTACACAAATAAATGTCTCCAGTTCCTAGTACACTGAAAAAACCCACAAAATAACCCAACTGGTGAAATGTAACTTTAAACTGATGTACTGATTCCAAGGAAACTCAGGTTCCTGGAACTAAAAGAAGAGTCGAAAGTATAAGAAAGCTGTAACTCAGCCATATTAATTTTTTTTTAATGTCTGGCCCTCAAAAAATCTGTTTCTGTGGGTATTTCATGTCTCTACAAAGAAATGGATATTTTGGATGAACTTTCTTTGTAATTTTCATTTTAATTTGCAAAAGAAGCTTTTTCTTGCGGTTACATGTGAAAAAGCCTGATTATTAAATGTAGTTTCTGTTAGTAGTATTAAATGTATTTTCTGTATACATTTAATAGTATACTTTAATTTAATACTACATTTTATAGTATTAAATGTAGTTTCTGTAGCTTCTGACCTGAAGACCAAACAATGCCCCCACCCTGACCTGCCAACACAAAGCTGAAATCAGAAATTCAAGCATAAAGCCCCTGACAGCTCCACTGCCCAGGCTCCCAGCAGTAACACCCCCTGCTCTCTGCAATCTGATCATGCCATTCAAGAGAGAAATGAGTTAAAATTGCAGCTGAGGGTTACCATGTGCAAGTCCATGGATTCCAGCTACCAGGTGCTCCCCACTGGTTGCAGCGTGGTACCGGATGTATTCCCGCTCTGTCTGGTGCCTGTTATCCATCATCTTCCCCAAACCATCTGACAGAGTCCCAGCAAACTGCAAGAGAAGATCATTTCTGTTACTGGAAGAACAGAAGCTGTTTCTCCTAAGTAGATTTGCTGCAGAAAATTCCTAGATCCTACTTGTGAAATGCACAATGATACAACTCATTGTGATACACTACAGAATCCATCCAATCCTTTTGCCATGGAGAAAGCTCAGATTTGTATCAGCAGGTGCAACTGGAATCCTGAGGTGACAAGGAGGTGCCCCAGCTGTGCTGCCAAGCCAAAAAAAACCCCAAGTCTGTGAAAGAGCAAATCTGAGAGCAAGAAAGAGCAAGTCTGTACCAAAAGCGGTGCCCATGACCCAACTGCAACCCCTCAAAACCTAAAATAAATGTTATTTAGATACAAAGCTTTTCCTCTGCAAAGATATGTGCAAAGCTTCAAGGTAAATATGCCTGTCATGAAACTACAACATTTTTAAGAGCTAATTAAATTCTTTTCAGTAACTCAGGGTAGAAGTGTTGTAGAAAGAGTGGGAGCCAGGCCACACTCATGCACAATGTGGGGAGATCCTGACAGGATTCCCAGCTGTGCTGGAAGTGTTGTTCTGGTTTAAAAGACAAATATCTGCCAAGGAAGGCAGGAATTGGAGAATGCAACACGCCCTTCCCTCCAAATTATTATAACTTTGAAATGACTGAACTTCCAGGAAAAGATATAGTATACTAGCATATCTTTTGCCTCTCATTATCATTTCTTAGGCAACAAATGGGAGAGAATTTCCTGAGAGAAAGAAAAAAAAAAAAAGAAGAAAAAATCCTAACCTCCAGCAAGTGTCCACAGGTACCAACCCAAAAGCTCAGGGGAACCCTGAGTGTGTGTGTGGAGCAGTTTGAGTCCTTACACTTACCTTGAAAAGTGTGGGGGAGGACTGGAGACATGCTCATGGATAAAAGGGAACATTATGTCCAAACAGGATTTGTTCTGAGAACTCTGACCACGGCTGTGAGCAAGTCAATGAGACAGCACCAAATAAAAATGATCTGTTGTGATCTGCTGACCTTTAGTCTCATGTAATCAGATAGAAACCAGAAGCTTGGTGGACGGAGGGAAGGAAGAAAAGGAGACAAAAAACCTGAAACCTTGCCTTGTATTCAGGATATTATTAGAGAAAAGGGCTCCTAGAAGGAATTTTCCTGGAATACTCCACAAAAATGATCTGTTTTTTGATTATGTGTAATTGGACACTTCTTGTAGCACTATCAACTATCAGCAATTGTATTTCCTTTCAAGAAATTAACAGACTTCACCCTCTCCACCCCTGTGGAAG
>WBNQ01019147.1:0-17499 GCA_013401375.1 Spizella passerina
CTCGAAACAAAGACACAAAAAGTAGAAAAGTATGGTGTGATCACTAACAAATTTTTCTTCCAAATTTCATAAAAAGGAGCAAAATATAGCTTAAATTCTGTTCAGATGACAGTTGCAGAGTTCCCAGATTCTATTTCTCCCAATGATTTCACTAATGAGTCACTACATCTGTCAGTAGACAGTGCCAGTTGTAAATTGCTGACAGGCACCAACCACAATTTGAGAGGATTCTTTCACAAGGTTTCCTACTCCTAATAATATCATCATTGATGTCTCTTGTACTTCAAGTGACAAAGGGTCATCAGACCAATATTTTTATTTGTCTAACCAGCAACAGCAACCATCTAATGCCTAAAGGTACCCTGACAGATCATTTAAAAACTCATTGTTGGTAGGCAGACATTAATTGATGAAAGCAAAAAAATTCCCACAGCACAACTGAAGCCAGTCCCTTCAAATTACAGAATAGTTTAACCAATGAAAGTAAAAGCTACCAACCTTGAAACTCAGAATAACATATTATTTTAATCTGCATCACATACAGTAAGAAAAATGCCTTTATGCTTAAGGTTTTTGTCATAGGTAACATGGTGTTTCACAGATTGGAGATCCTGGGATTTCTAAATTCTTATTTACATGATCATTTTAAAAAGCCCTAAACCTTTTGCTCTTTTTCATCACTCTCCATTTTATGCCCAAGGACAAACCAGTCTGGTTTGTGAAGCTGCAAAACACAAATAGAGGCAGCTCACACACTGAGCAGGTGATGAAAGTCAAACTTCCTCATCAATTATTTCTCATGCTCATGGGGATACAGAGGGCTTTGTTGCTAGTGACAGAATGTTGTCTGGGCAAATCTGTCCTACTGGCCCAAGGGTAAACTTCCTATAAGAGCCAGGCAACCAAAACCATAAGGAAACAGTATGTGTGGTCTTGACAGTCTTTCAATTCACCAGTTCCAAAAGACTAAGTGATTCACTACCCAAAATCTTTGACATTTCCCTGGTAATCTTATACAAATGATGCAACTCAGCCTTAGAAGCTTCACTGATTCTGGGAAACATCTAACAGAGCACTTGTCCTGAGACTGAACATTCACAGGAAGAGGAGCAGTGATAACCCTCTAGCAAGACCAACAGAGCTCACTTCAGAGATTTTGCTTTTCAGTCAGAAAAAAATTAAAATCACTGAAAATGCAATAAGTTATGCAATAAAAATATCTAGAATTCCTGTATTAAGGTATAACTTTTACAGGTTGAGGAGCAATAATCCAACTAGCACATACAAACCAGGAAAAGCCTGGCAAGCTGGGAATATTTTTGTTGGCATTCCACAGTAAAAGGGGTTTTAAACTTCAGTGAAACCACATTGTTACCCAAAGCATGTGAACATATTCAGAAACCATTTCAAAAGTCAACCATCTGTAGATTTTGAAGCTATGGGAATGCTACAGGCAGCTGAGCATTTCTATTGCTTGATAATGAGCAACATGATAAATCTCAAATGGACCCTAGTTTTCCAAATGGTGAAAGGAGTATGGTTAGGCCTACCAAATGCCTCATGTCCCATATGGTTCTTGCAGCCATTTGCTAGGCAAAAAAGGGTCTTTCCTGAACCTTAGGGGCTGACGTCCATATCATGATTGGCCAAATAAAACCTTCTTACCACAGTGTCTACCTGCAAAGGCCCCACTACAGCAGTGTCTGTAATACTGCAGAGAGGCTGCAGGAGGTCACAGCAGCAGCAGCAGCAGCAAAGCATTCCTGTGCGTGCAGGCACTCAGGACAGCAGATGAAAAATGCACTGCATGCAGGGGGTTTTTAGCCTAGACATCTTGGAGAATAAATAGGCATTACATACATCCATACACGTTATTACATGCATATTCATAATTCATGGAGCAACAGATGTATTAGGGATTGGGGCAATTTGTTCTTCTAAGTTACTTGTTTATTATACAACCTTTTCTGCGGTGTTTAGCACAGAATGCTCTAGTCAGGAAGGATCTGCCTATCCATTCCTCAGATCATCAATAAAGAGGAGTGTTGTGAAAAACATTTAAGAGGTAGGCATTGACAAAAATAAAGGGATATAATAAGGACATGATCTGATATATATTTTAACATATTAATAAAAAAGCATCTGCTACTGGCCATCTATTAATGACTCAGTAAAGAAAAAAAATCAGTGTATTGCATGAGGACAGTCTTATGTTCTTTAATTATTCCAGAGATTAAGATTTTTTTCAAGTTCCAAGATATGACTCAAGGGATGAAAGTGTCCAGATAAAGATCCAAAGAGAGCTTGTGTAAAACTTTTACTAGTAGCTGCTTAGGAATCAGTACCCTAGTCCTGCAAAAAAAGTCCCCACCAAAACCCCAGTAGAAACATCTGCATTCATCCATCTTTGAAACTATCTATTAAAAAAAAAAAAAAAAAAAAAAAGAAAAGAGGCCTATTTCTGCCTGGAGAAAATAAACATGAGAACACCGCATCAGCTCTGATACATAAACCACCCATGTACGCAATTTTTACAAAGTTCATTTCCAGGAAAGCATAAATCTCTTCTATTATTGCTATTTCTAAAAATTCCTCAAAAAAAGCACAGTCCTCAGGGGAAACAATAATATAATGAGGCTTTTAGGATTTTAACAGTAATACAGTCATACTGAGTCATTTTACAAACAACATATGTTTGCAACCTCTGTCAGATAGGATGTGAACCCCCTCTAGGGAGACTTCTTAAGTATTTAGTCTTTTTATACATTCCTCTTCTCTGTTCTCATTCAGTTCCTCCATAGCTGGAACCTCTTGAGTAATTTGTTATTTATCAGAATAAATATTTTTTTCTCTTTGATGAGGCTTTATATATTTGCTCTATTGCTTTATAGTAAAATATATGCACAATCTTTTTCTTTGCAAGGTGATTTCCAGCACTACAGTTAAGGTCAGAATGTAAATAAAGAAATTGATTAAGTGTCAGTTTACCTAGATTAGCTACATCTTAAAGGATTTTTAAGAGATTGCAAAATGTTTTTATGCATTCTAAAAATAAATAAAAAGTAATACCTCCGATAGAGTGGGAAGAAAATCTACAGTATATAAGGCTTATGCTGAAATCCTGATTTGATTTATAATTATAAAGAAAGTAAAATGAATGTTTAGAAAAGCTCAGGAGTTGGCTACTAGAAAAAAAAAGTTGCAAAATTAGAAAATTTAAACTCTTCAGTTTTGGCATTGGCATGAGATAATCCTCTTTGTAATAAAGTCATCTTTCCTTTAGAACATTATTCTCACAAAACAAAATGGGGCTCTGTAGCACAGCAAAATCCAATACTAGGGAATATAATTCGTGATGTAATGTAATAACTCAGATTCTTTTGCATGCAGAACTCAAGGAGTCCAATTTGGATCACATCTCTGCTTTAAGAGTACATTTCATACAGGATAGGAGAAAGATAATTCACCTTGTGTGTTTGTTTCTATGTTGAAAGAATAGATCCATTAGAAACACATTCTAAGTTCCATCTTGAGGGAAGAAAGAGGTGATTCACTGACAGTTAGCAAATCTAAGGTGTTTGCAAAATGACACAGGTCATGAGAAATGCGCATGGATGCCTGACTTGTTTTCAGAACTAGACTCTGTTTTGATGTAATTTCACTCAAAGCCACAAAAATTATGCAGATTTTTAGAAAAAATATCCTCCACAGTTCATACCAGACAGTGTTTAGAAGTAGTGAGAGAGTTAACCACAGCTGGACCACTTGGCAACAGAGCTCTGTTTATTCACAAATGCTGGTACAACAGGAAGATCTGCAAGGCAGCATGATGGATTGTCTACTCCATGCCCATCAAGATACTCAGAAAAACAAAGAAAATTAATTGATGTATGCATATTATTAATGCTGTTTGTCTAAGATTTTTAGGAAGGCCTGGGAGACAGAGCTCAGCTGATCACACATGCAGGAAGACAAACTGAGCCCACTTTTAATTAGTGGAAATACTGGAACAATAACAGCAGATTCCCTATATCCCTGGCAAGGACACTTGAATTCATGCAGTAACCTTCAGAACAAGACTCTATGTGGCATAAGGTATCCCAAAATCATAAAAATCAAGCCAATACCTTCATTTTACAAAAGTAAGCGCAAATACTCAATGGTAACCTGACAGAATGAGACAATCAGTTTTGCCACGTTAATCCAAGCAGCCCAAACTCTTCCAGGGTGAAACCACTGAAAGCAAGACTACTAAGTTCCAACTATCCTTAGTTGTTTACAACAGGTAAAATTTATGAGCATCTAAATAATTGCACATCTTTATATCTCTTATATCTGTTTAGAATAGATATTGGCTCTACCTCATATGTGAGATAACAAGGAGGGCCCTATGTATATTATTAATGTGTCCTCAATTTTTTTCTTCTTCTTTACACGGTAGGAAAAAAAAAAAAGAGAAACTTGTCAACACTCACAACGCCTTGTCATATTTTTAACACAAAAATATTTGCTATTAAACTAAATCATAAAAGACAATCAGAGATTAGTACTAAAAAATACATGACAGAAAAGTGTGCCATATGACCTTACAAGAAGAAAAGTGCTGAAAAATTGATAGTTTAGCAGGAAGTTTAGAATTTAATCCCTGAATGTGCTACTTATCTGCCCATGTAGTTCCTAAGAAGATATTCCCACTGGGACTTGTTAAACAGGTTAAAATTATATGTGTAGATTATGGTGGCAAAGTCAGGCTCTTAGGGAGCAATACAATATGGATTGCTGTTAGTACAACTTTTGAAATGATGAAAGGGAAAAAATATTCCCTTCCAAATAAAGACATAAATAAATATCTAAAAAAGGAATATCTTCCTGAATCCTGAATCAGGGACCTTCAGCTGCTGCACATAAAGGAAGCATCCAGGAGCCACCTTAACCCAGCAGAAACATGAACAGATAATGATTCCCACAGCAGTATCCCATTTGGGCTTCACACCAAAGGTGCACCTCAAAGTACAGTTTTCCAGGATCAACTTTGCCCATCCACTCCTTGACTCACTCATCCTGAGGGCAGTTCTCCCAACATGCCACCCATGCCAGCTCCCTGTGGGAACTGCTCCNCAGTAACAAGCAACCTGATCTTTCATCATGGGAGTCAATTCATTGTAAGGGTTTGTTGTAAAGCAGATCAGTGAAAAAAACAGGATTAAAAACAGAAGAGGGTATGAGCTCTAGATATTATGACTCATACTTTTCCAAGAAAAAACTGCAAAAACTGTTACACTGACACAACAAAGGAGACAGTGATTTATGAGGGGCAGAAGAGATGAAAGCAGCCGAAAACAGAAAGGACTATGACCTTTCAAAATCAGACTTGTCATCAGAAAAAATCAGAGTATGAAGCCTCAATTAAACGTTGTTCAATTGTTATCTTTCAATTATTTACTACAAAAATGTATTATATACCATTTTCAGCCTTTTTACTGGGAGATTTGCTCCATGTTTGTGCATGCCCTACACATCTCAAGTGAAACACTGAGGATTTCCAGTGAAAACCTACATGCACATAGCCAACCTGATTGCCTTTTATCTCCTAGTCTGTTGAAAATGCTTTTCTATATTTTTCTCTCCTTCCCCTTGTGCCCAAGGTGCTGAGAGCTAATAGCTTGCTGTCAGTGCCAGTGCTTTGTGGAAGGGAATGGTTCTGAGCTGATCAGTTAATAGCTGAGAGTGAACAATGGCAAAAATTCTCTACAGTCATAGCACATATCTGCTCTCATCACCCTGGATGGAACTCAGAATTGCAGCTTCTACTTCACCCTAAAGTTTAAACTAATATCAAAAAACAGGGGATTTTAGGATTAGTAGCAAACCCACACAGAATCATAAATAGCACCATGAATATATGGCTTCTGATTGAGTGTGGTACCTGTATCTGATTCCTGTATTGCTCTGAGACCTGGTAACAAGCTGTATTTCCACTGCCCACTGACTCTGCTCCAAATCCCTACATTTCCTTGGAGAAGAACCAAGCCCTGAGCTTCTTTTGTGCACACAAAATTCTTCAAATCCAGCATAGCAAATCGACTCCTATCCTAGACATAAGCATCATGGAAATGTATCTGAATACACCAGTTGATTGAACATACTCTCATTCTCAGGCTGATGCAGGCTGCTTCTGAATTTTCTTTGGTTCTCTGTCCAAGAATTGTTGTCCTAGAATTTCTCAGCCCCACTTGACTCCCACCTCACAAACTGTGAAATCATTTTCAAGCAATGAATAAAGCATAGTGTCTCTGCAGAATTATACAGAATTATTATCAAGTAGTTGAAAATTAATGTACTCTTAGCTGTGAGGAAGACAATGACTCATAACATCTTGCCTACTGTTTAAGACTGAAAATAATAAAGAGTATCTGGCAAGTCATATTCATAACCTATGAATTTGTTAGGTAATCTTCAGGGATTTGTCCTTGTCCCCAGCTCAAGCAAACCTTTTCTGTGTCATTTTGTGTATGTGAGTTTCTTTGTAAACTAAAAAAAAAAAATAAATTAATTAATAATTTTGAAAAACAGAAAATACTAGTTTTTTGAGGTTTATTTTAGGGCAGTGCTAAGTCTAACACTTAGCACACTAACATTTTTTAAACCATGCAGGTTATCTAAATATGCAATGGTTCACATGTCACATGCAAGTCCACTATAAAAGGTCAGATACTTGCTATTCCAAAGCTTTGAAATCAATAACAGCAATTAAACACATCAAAAAGAACTGTTGCAGTTTGGTAACTTATACCTTTTGTAAGAAGGTATTTCACACTTTCCAGCAAAGGCAAATGCTGCACTACTGACACTGGTTAGAGTCTGTCTATGAACACTAACTAAATGTCACGTCATTAGCAGAGCTGCATTTCAGGAGAGCTTTATTTTTATGTGCATTTAACTACTTTCTTTGAGTCCACTAATTTACAGCTATGTTTGCTCCAGATGGAAACATTTAATCTAATCTATGCCTCATTTTCCATACTGCTCATGACAAGGCTTTCAAGACACTTAAGAGAGAGGAGGAGGGAAAAGTGATCTGTGAGATGTTGCGAATGATTAAAGGCTCTGCAACTCCAGAAGGAGCAGGGGGATGTTTGGCATGCTACTTACACTTTTTATTACCAAGCAAACAGGAGAAATAAACTCCTTTCTGTCACACTTCTGCATCCAGCAGCATTCATATGGAAGCCTTGTGAACAGTGGCAGCAGGGACAGACTCAGCATCTGGTCCCCTCTCTTTGCAAGTCTCAACTGTTTTGCTCTGTGTTCCACCAGTGAGACCAGGGCATAGAGACTGAAAAATCAGACTCCCTGAAACTCTCCCCTTTGTTGAACCAAGATATTGGCCCAAATCCTGATGAGACTGCACCTTTCTACACTTGCACCTGCTTCTGTTGAAGTGTCAGCATGCTAAATATTGTAAATCCCATGTTGAGGCATCCACATCTTCTTAGGTGTCACAGAGCTCCATAGACATATATATCAGGTTTGCAGCTCAGCTCCCAAGTTCCCAGGCCTGGGATAGTTGCAGCAATGCTGAGTTTCCCTGTGTTCAGCCTCTAGGGCACCTTTCTCATCAAAGGATAATGCAGCCTTTTAAAAATTAATCTTTTCAAAGCACAGATTTAAGTGGTTTAATCACTAACATAACGTATTACACCAGTCACACAGAAGCAAATCCATAATTTAAATGATCAGGATTCTGTATGGAAGATTACATCAATAGTTAAGAACAGAGGATTAAATCAGTTGTTCACTTTTACTTTGGACAGCTTCAATTTCCACATCTGTGAGAGGACAGATGTTAGAAAGGGCACAGAGGAGTGGCTGAGGAGAGGGACCAGATGTTTTGTGTAGAAGGGTTAAACGTGTTAGAGTTGGAAGAGGGATGTCTGAGGACAGAGAAGGGAAAGATTTACAAAATCCTGAAGAGGGCAGATAAGGTGGATAAAGAGCTGCTCTTCCCCAGATATTGATACATAGGAAACTCCTACAAATGGCCACTAAGAGATGCAGGGCTCCTTACCCAAACAGTCAATAGCTCAAATCTGAAAGCTGATGCTTTCAGAGGGAAAAGGTGGGATCAGAGGTATGTTGAATCTCTGAAAAAACTAGTCAAAATGCATTTAGATATCCAAAATACTATTTTTACTGTAAAATTCAGTGGAAGTACATAGGTATCTTGCTTACCCAAAGAAATGTTGTGTTTTTATAACTAAGAGGCCATGTTGTGTTTTCATAACATAAGGCCATGTAAGCACCACCCAAAATAGAGATCATCTGAGGCTGGTAGGAAGTTCACAGCTCCTTGGTGGTTGTAAAAGAGTAAAAAATGAGCTAAGAAAGGGCAAAAGAAAAACAGCCCTGCTAATTGCTGATAGCTCCTCATTTTTAAGCAGTCAGTGACATTTCTGCTCTTTCATTTTCTGATGGTTTTCACTTTGATCCTCACAAAGATAATCATCAGTACCATAACCTGACAGGTAGTGTGTTAAGCAGTGCATTTATTTTTTCTCTCCCCTGTTAGCCAAATCCTGCAGAGGCCAATTATATTGTCTATACCAGCATCAAACGCAACAGGACATTTGGTATGCTAGAGATTATAAATACCAAACTACAGTCTGAATAAGGATTGTGCTGTGAAGTTGTGTTTCCACTTTACTTGAACTGCTTTTGAGTAGAAACACATTTTAGCTTGCAATGTAGATACTTTCTCAGGAGTATTATTTCTGACTACAGGAAGACACCTGTGTTGTGCTTCCTTCTCTAATTACAAAGGTCAAATAATTCACCAAATATGAGTTTTTCAGCTCTTGCCATTTTTGGACATCATGATTAAGTATGATCTATGTTTCATTTATTAAATCCATTATATAAATAATAAATATAGCACTTTGTCAATATTTGATAAAGCTGCTAAAATTTCTGTTTGAAAAAATTAAAAACAGAGAACTCTGCTCTCAGGCAAAATATATTGACTTTCCATTGAGGTTCGAAAACTTTATAATCATCTGTTTTGCAACGGCATTTCAGGCAATTTCAATGTTAAAAAGAGCTTCATTTTTGAGTGAAGACAGAGGCGTTGCAAGAACAGAGAGCAGGAAATTGAATGCTTCAGTGAAGAACAATTAAGGTTAAAGAGACATTCTTGATAGTATATCAGGGTAGTGATAGATGAGCAGCCTTATATTTTTTACACATGGCATTTCTTTTCATAGTAAGAGAGGTCTACAAATTAAAGCAATGTTTTAAAATGAAGCCACTTGACTTTTGTAATACTGGTTATTGTTAGCTTCCTATATAAAATACCCATGACATTTTAAAAATTAGACTGAAAGTTAAAGTCCTTCACTTAGAAGAAAAAAGGTTTTTTCTAAAAACATTTTAAATACTGGTTGAAGAAAATTGTTTTTGAAAGCCTTTATTTATCCAAACTTCTCTATTTGGCTCAGTACTCAAAAACCACGTATATCAAAGTTAGTTTAATGCAGCCATGTACATTTATGTAACTCTGGGCAAGGACTTTGGAAACCATCTCTAGGAAGGGTAATTGAAGGAGTCTGGGCAGTAAGGACTTCGCACAAAAGCCCAAGTGTTCTGTGATATCCTCAATTGAATAGAGACTTAAGGACATCTGTGTAAAGTTAAAGACACAACCAGGGATCTGGGAAAAATCTGGAATTTCAGGCAATTCCATGGCCAGGAAGGAGGGAAGGAAGGACAGCTATGTGGTCCTAAACTCCCACCTGAATATGAAAATTATAAAATAACAGAATCATAGAATACCAGGTTGGAAGGGAACTTAATGAGCATGTGGTCCAACTTTCCATGTCAAAAGCACAGTCTAGACAAGATGGCCAAGCAGCCTGTCCAGGTGAAACTTCAATGTGTCCAGTGTTGGGGAATCTACATATTTCCTGAGGAGATTTTTCCAACAACTGATTTGTTCTTATTGTGAAAAATTTTCATGTGTCTGCTTGGAATCTCCCTAGGAGTAACTTGTACTTGTTATCCCTCATCATTTACGTGTCACTCCTCATAAAAAGGGAGGTTTCATTTTCTTTGTAAAGCAGAAGATGTCCTCCAGCCTATAAAATGAACATCATAAAATTTATTTCATATTTGGGAGTACAGACAAGGGGCGGAGACACCCAGGAACCTGGCAATATTTGAAGGCTTCAACACTGTTGGCTGAAGAAAGTGCTCGTGCCAAGATCAGTGGGAAAATTCACCCTTAGAGCAATGAGGATTAATTTGCTAAAATTTTAAGTCCAGCCAAGAATAGGAACCTTTATGCTCTTTCTTCCCCTTGTCCAAAAGCAAAAAGGCAATAGTTAATGTCAACCTGTGCTAAAAATATAAAAGAAATGTTAGAAGAGTTTGAATAACTTTAACCAACCTGGGAGAAACCGGCTTTACCATGGAAGGATGCAGTGAGACTTGCTTTCTGCTTTTGTCTTTATTCATGTCCTTTAACAACAAAAGATAATTAAATACTGAACGCAAGGTGCAAGAGAATGAAACATCTACCAAGCGAGATAGAAGATTTATTACAAGTACTTACAGAGAGAGGTAACTTTGATTACAGGCATCCTTGAGAACCCTTGCAGAGTGAAAGGGCAGGATGTTAAGCCATAAATCCCAATTTACTATTATATTCTGATAAAAAAACCTTGATAACGTAGTTCGACTAAACTAAGACTTTGTGGCCTTTGTAAGGGTAAAGATCCCAACCAAGGATTGTCCTTAAGCACATTTGCAATTTCTTTATGAAGGTTGTCATGATGAGAGAAAAGGAATTTTCTCTTTATATAAAAAGAAGGTGCTTCTGAGCACTCAGGAGCCCATTTCACCCTGTGCGGGTTGCTCTGGAAGTGTGCACTCACGCCAGGTGTTCAGTGTTTGTGACCCCAGGGCAAGGATTTGTTTGTACATTGTGTCCCTCAGAGGCACCCGTTCACTGTACATAGCCTGTCATTGGAACTGTCCCACAGATGCAGTAGGTTTGCAGCCTGCCAGGCAGGCATGTGCACGACTGTCCCCAGCAGCGTCACACCCATTGCTCAGGACAGACACACTGCCAGCTCCTTCAGAACGCAGGCTCAGCCCTGCCGTGACAGGAGAGCTATGGCAGACAGCTCTCAGGGACTTCCATCTGGGTCTCATTGCTGCATTGCATTGCACTCTGTTGTAGGATTGCTGGGTCTCCAATCACAGCTCCTTCTTTTTTTCTTTTTTTTAATTTCTTCACTAAGGCATAGCCTTTCATCCTTCCTCCTTTCCCTCAGCTGTTTTCCCTTTGATATGCCTTTGACATCTACCTTTCTTCACCATAGGAGAGTTTCTCAGAAAGAGCTGGGTCTGATTATACAGCACTTAGATCTCTCCTTGCTCCCACCGGCTCTTAAAAAGATAGGTGGCTAATTGGAGCCAGCTGCTTGGCAGGTTTTCCACCTATGTGGTAGTTCAGTCTGTCACAATGAGATGACAGTGGGAATAGACCATAAAAATCCTTGGAAGTGAAGACAAGCAGCTCACATTTGATATACAGAGGAGAAAGCATGTGGAGGGAATCAAAGACAGGGGCTGCATGCTCAACAGACCCAGAGAGAGATCTTTAATGCAGTGCTGAGGCAAGACAGCTTGTGTCGAGGGAAGGGGTGGCTGCAGCGAGGAGATGGGAGGTGATCGGAGCCTTGTGATGTGGTGTAGTGCTGGAAGCCAATAAGAAAACCCAAAGCTGAGAAACATATTTAGGAAGGATCAGCAAAATTTAGGGAGTGTTGATGTAAAGACAAAAAAAATGGGGGATTAAGTCTTATGTGTTTGCCATATATGTCTAAAAACTTAAGAGGAACAATGAAAATACTGCAAATGCACAGACTGATGTGAACATAAAGACTCAGTTTCCTCTGCCTTTTTCCCACCTTTTCAACTGCCTCACCTCAATTTAGCCTCAATCTCTAAATTCTACATTCTGTGGCTAAATTCTACATTCTGTGGTTAAGAATCAGGATCAAAATGAGAAATATGCTCATTATTTATTCTAGATATAAAAATCTACTTAGCATTGTGGCTTCAATTGTGTTTCTTTAGAGTCTTAGTAATAAATACTAGATTTAAAAAGTACACAGCCTATCTTCTTTAATCTTTTCTTATATAAGAGGTATGCTTTAACATATTAGAGTAGCATCACAACATACCATCAAAAAGATTTCATTTCATAACTGTAGTATGAAATTATGTCTGTTTGTTGTCAATCCATCATTATACTAATACAGCTTGAAGATGAAATATAAGTTGAAAGAAAGAAAAAAGTGGAAATTAAAAAAGGAAAGAGAAGAAGAAGAAGGCAAAGAGGGCAAAGAAAAAAAGAAAAAGGGAAACCACTTCCCAATCAGCTACAGGTGGCAGACTTTACATGCTCAGATGCTACTGCATTTTATGTAATAGTATAGCCCACACAGAAATTTCAGGAAAATTATGCAGACTGCTACCTAATAATTTTTTTTCAGAGTAGGATGTAGCTTAATCTAATTACGTACTGCTGAATTTAAGTATCAGCTTTTATGCATCCTGTTTATTGTACACTTGCCAATTATGTCTAATAAAGACAGACAAGTGAAGTTCAAAGGAATAATTCAGGGAGTTAAAATGGGAATCGCCCAAATTAGCAAAACTGTATGGCCAAATCATTATTCATAGAATTCAAAGGGAGCTTTGTTGAAAAAGGCAGTGCATTTACAATTGGGCAAATGAGGATTTTCTAAACATGGGTGGAAATCAGTAAGGAGTTTATTTAAATCCTGGTTTCAGTTAAGTCAAAAGAATTTTTGACTTTTTTCCCCTTGTAAGTTCAGGTTGCTAACAGTCTGGTTTTTGTTCTTCCCTGAATACATCTGAAATGCTTAATGCATCCTGTAACTTTGCATCTTGTCTGGAAGAACACACACAAAGTGCATGTAAACCACTTGCCTTGGTGCCTCTGAGCTTTTACAGCTAAAGTGAGCTGGATTTAGGCGAGGTCAATGGCATCCTCTGTTGGATCCCCTCAAGATCAGGTGGGTTTTCTTGCAGCACTGATGTCTCTCTACAGTGAGATAGAAACCCAGAATGCTCTTGATGCTTATTGAATTTTCTGTGGCATTTCTCCTAAGATTAGTATTGCCAGCATCAGCATTGATTCTTATGACCTGACTAATATCCCATTGAAGAATGGTTTTTTAGAGTTTCCTTCTACTCACTTCATGTTGCACATTGCTGGGCAACTAGCTTCACACCACTGAGCAGCTACTGAGATTCATGTTATGGAGCTGCATGTCAATGCCAATAGAAGTCTATTTACAGATTCCTTACTTTTGACACAGTTTCCCTCTTCAGATGCTCAATAAAGGTATGTAATTTTTTAATGGTTTGGGAAGGATGATAGGTGTAGAAGGATCATTGGATCCTACTGAAAGCCAACAAGGCTGAAGTTTCCAATTTGGGCTTAATTTAGATGCTTTCAAAATGTGCTGGAAAACTAATAGTATGAAATGAAAGCTATGTCTATATTAAGCAACTAGTATTGTACAATAGAGCAGAAGCAGAACACTGCAGCATGGAAGCAAATGGTGTTGAAGACCCTACACCTTCACTGGGTAAGAACTCAGGAGTGTAAGCTGGCAGCAGATGTGCCCCAGTTCCTCGGAATGGGCAGCTCAGCACACTCGTAACACGAAGCCCCTGGGGGACCAGAGGGGAGAGCAGCCATCAGGGCAGACACATCCTGCTTGTGAAGACTTGGAGTGCATGTGGCATGCAATGTCATGGAAAACTCTGAGATAGCCTCTCCAGAAAAGGCTAACACTCACTCAAACCTCCCTGCAAACCAAACCAAAATGTGTTAAATGGAGGGGTTAACCTCAGCAGGGCATGTTGGGCCCAAATCTGGGTGCTGGAGTAGCTGCAGTCTGCCAGCCAGGACTCTACATTCAAAGCACTGCCACAGCTTGCTTTCTTTTTTAGGAGGCAAAAAAGAAAGATACTACAGATTTCTGCATCTGTCTCTCTTTGTGATGATGCGTTGGCAAATATTTTTGTGTGAAATGCTTAATTTCAATGAGTCCAAAGCTAAGGCAGCTAACTACCCTGGTTTTGAATAAATGGCTTTTGAGCAAGATAAGAATGGCAATTTTAAAAGTAGCTTTCCTATTGTCTTTTTGCATTACAAACTATTGTGAGGCTTACCTAATATTATACCAGAATTATGAAGTGTAATTACAGAAACTATTTGATCCCAACACTCTATAGATAATCAAAGGCTCAAGATGAAAAATGTACTGATTTCTGGTAGCTATTATTTCAATCAAATTTAAAATGTAAATATTTTTCATTCCTTTTCATTATTTCTATCAGAGTTTAATGTCTAAAGAAAGCAGAGCTATAAATAGCAGGTAAGAATGTCTTTCTTTGTAAGAATATTTCCCTTAAAAATATTGATTTGTCGTTGCTTTCATCTGTAAAGGCATGGAATAGAAATCCTGAACTCTATTACATTGTGCAAGTCCAGGTTAATTCTGTTAAAGGAGCTCCCTTGGAGTAATTTTGGCTTGACACTAATGTAATCAGGACCATGACACCTCGGTTATTAACAAAATCAAAAGAATTAAGAATTAGTATAAAAAGAGTTCAGCACTCTCTCTGTAAACAAGGATGCATTTATACAAACACTTGCATCCATCTGCTTAATTTTTTTACCTTCTTTGAGAATTGTAGGTTTACATTCCACTACAAAAGGGCATCAAGGAGAGTAAAAGTTGACCTTGACTTCTTAGTCAGGAAAATGTCTGAGTGAAAGAAAGAAGTCTCTGTGAAGAAGACAAAGGACTCCAAAAATCACAAAAATAAGCTCTTATCCCTCAGTTCAGAAAAGAAGTTACCAAACCAATTGGAGAAAAGGAGAAAAGCACCCTAGTTTACATCAGCCAGAGAAAAATGCCTTAGCAGCGAAGGCAGAGCACACAGGACAGTTCTAATTTCCTTGGAAATGGTGCTCCCCTTCTTTTTATACTAATGCTTAATTCTTTTGATTTTGTTAACAACTGAGGTGTCATGGTCTTGATTACCATAGTGTCAACCCAGAATTACTCCAAGGGAGCTCCTTTAACAGAATTAACCTGGACTTGCACAATGACTGATTTCATCCAGGGGCTCTGGGTGCTGATCAGCTTGGAAAGTCTCACACTGTTCAGAGGTTAAAATCTTTCCCTTCCACATCAGAGTAAATATTTGACAGAGTAACAACAGGGCTAAATAGGGCTTTTAACACCCCATAAAACTGAGCAGCACCTGAACTGTTTCTTCTAAGCACCACAGAGTTAGAAACAGAGAAAGCTTGCTGGCAGCTTGCTGCAAAAACATATTATGACAGCATAAATTACATATTAAAATGTATTCTTTATAAACACTACTACAGTAATTTCTAAACAAGTTCAAATTAGTGGTTTTTTATAGCTGGTTTAGTAAAACATTATTGCCTTTTTTATTAGTACAATACCTAATCCTGGTTTCAGACCATATAAGTGTGCCTTTGACTTCTGTCACAACCAGGTGACTTCAGTGCACAGCACAAAGACCAAAGCGGATCACTAAACAGCCAGTATTAAAATGTGGTAGTATTTTGGATAATGATAATAAATCAATGGTAATATCTCTGATAACAGATTTCTTCTTATTATTTTATTACAGGTATTCCTTTAAAGCAGCCAATTAAATTTAACAATCTTTTAAAATAAAATGTTAATGCATTAATGAAAATTAAAAGCTTTTCGGTAAATTTTACTGTAATTTCATTCTAATCAAAAATTACTACACCAGTATCAACCTTCTGCCATTTCAGGGAGAAAAATTAAAGTCTGCTGTGTACAAAACTTCTCTCTAATAAACTTCAGCTATTTATGCATTCCTTCATGGGATAGGATCATGTTTCATTTTTATAGGACCCTGCAACTTAGCTCTTACTAAATTTTACAAGCTCTTTCCATTTAGGGAAGAAGAATAGCAGTTCTTGAGATTTCCAGTCTGTTAGTAGCCCAATTAAGACCATTCAGGGCAAGTCCTGATCACCAATGCCTCCAGATCATGGAATCTGGTGGAGCCCACCAGGGCATGCTCAGTGCCAGTGAGTCTGGGCTTTCTCCCACCACCAGACCTGTCACCAGGGGTGTAGTGGGAAAGGGTGGGATAAGTCTCATGGTTTAGACAGTTCATTGTTTACTTCACTCCCTGGTCAGGCAGTGTTAGTGAGGGGAAGGCAGAAGCCATGGCCATGGTGCTTTCTCACAGCATTTGCAGAGTCACTTTCCTTGAGCAGCAGTGACAAGACCACAAACCGATGAAAGCAGAAATACCACAGCTAGGTTTACATTCGGTCAGAGTGATATCTGTGTTCCGGCTCAAGAGCTCCCTTAATCTGTTTTCCCAAGAAGAGTGCAGATAGAATTGCCCTGAAGTTTCTGAAGTTTCCATAAAATAATGCACTCCCTGTTACCCAACAGCCTGGAAAGATCTATCCACCCAGGGATAAGGAAAAGCATATAAATTATGTTCACACATGAGGAGCTTCCTGAAAGATCAGCAAAACCCAAATAAGGAAATGCTCAAAAAAAGAGAGACATAGTCTTCCAGAAAACATGGATGGACCGGATTTTGTCCAGTAGTGTGTGTTGTCCTGTAGTACGTTTACTGTCCTCTTACTGCACACCTCTGGGAAACCCATGGGCATCTTTCTTTCTTTAAACAAGCATCTGATGGAATCTGCTCCCCTGCTCTTTTGGCCTCTGCTTAATCAGTGATCATGTCTTTCCCCTTATTTCTAGGGAAAAAGCTCACATTCCTTCTCTCAAGATGAGTCATTGCTATCCCTAACACTGTTTTGCAAACATTGTCACTTGCACAGAGCTGCCAGGTTGAGCCCATGCCCTATTCAGCAAACCTGGGATATGGCCTCTTAAGACATATTGCAACCGTTTTGTATCTCTCTTGCAAACATAAACCTCTGAGCAATATCATCAGATTTCATTACCTAAAATGCCAAAATATACTCTATGAGCTAAAATCATTTTCCAGTTTGCTGAGCCCACACAAGGATTACACATTTAAACTATTTCTGGAAATAAATAGATATGAAAGTGATAAATAAAATGTCAGACAATGTGACAGAGTCAGAAGAAGACAAGACTAGACACAGACCATCACAGCATTAATAATGAGCAGGCCCACCCTTCCAACAGGTCTGCCTTGCAGGTGGTGTGTACCTTGTCTGACAATGTTGACACACATTATCTCAAAACTGACATGAAATAATAATGCAGCCAAGCTTTGAAAGAAATGGGGAGAAAAGTCTGTAATAACAGCGTTTTTCTTTTATTGCCTAGCAGTTAGAATAATCATCTTCTCTGGTTGGTACCCTATTAT
>WBNQ01019148.1:1039-22651 GCA_013401375.1 Spizella passerina
CTCTGTGGTAGATACACTTTTTCTAAAGCTACTCTGCTTTAAGAGCTGGATGTGACTGTGATTTAGCAAGGAATTAGCCCCTAAAGCCGAACAGTATCGACATTATCTTATTTACCAATTCCTCCACAGGTGCAAAGAGCCAAAAGTACCTAGTACCTTGTGAAATGCTGTAACGCCCAAAACTTTAGCAGAATCTCTTAAAGCAAAATCCTGCATTAACAGTTTTCTCCTGCTGCTGCACATAAAACAGAGATGCACAGACAAAGCAAATTCTTCAAGAATTATATAGCTTTGCTAGTTAGCAGAAGGAAATTAAAACCTTAACAGCTCAAATATCTGCCAACAATGACCAGTTACTTGTTCCCACATTAAGAAAGCAAGCCCTAAACAATAAGTATCTTCATCTAGCTCATTATTGTGGTTATAGTAGTAGTAAAGAGCTTCTTCCTTTCTAAGTTTGTTAGAAAAAGAAACACCGTTATTATAGGACAGAAAGAACAGTACTTACTCATTAAATGCTGACATAATGATGACCAGTTGCCTGCAGTTATTAAATTTCTAATTTCTATGGAAAAATTATTAACCAGCTATTGGTATTTGCCTCATCATACAGATATCCTTCAAATTCCTGCAATGGATGCTTATCTTGCAAAATCCATTTATTTTGTTTTCTAGCTTTCCAAGAGTCTTACCTCCTTTCTGTTTTAGCTCACAGATTTTATCAAGCTAAAGAAAGTTAACTTATGGCTTATGTATCTTCCCCAGACTAAATTTTTGTTCTTAGATAGAAAACAAGATTCAAACTCACCAGGCACAGTACATCTCCCCTTGCTGCAGCTGGCGAGATAGAAATGCTGCACATAGAATTAGAGCACTTTTTTCATCTCCATCAGATTCCAGGTTACAGATCATTTCTAGTGCATCTTTGCAATCTACTTCTGCAATCTAGAAGAGAAGAAAGAGAAGAACAAAACTCAGAAAGTGGTTGCATTTTCAAACACAGTCACATTAGCCTTTGCAAGACAATAATTCAGAACTTTAATTTAACAGCTGGATAGAGATGAGCTTGAAAGCAAATCAGTATATTTCTAGTATCAAAACTCATTATGCCACCAGAAAAACTGTCTTATTAGAGTGAACATAAACTTTTTTCTTAGACGTGACTTATTTGTATCTAGTGTCCCAGTCACCTAAGAGTTTTAAAGTATATGAATTATTCATATATATCACATACATCAGGGGTAATAGTGATATGAAGACTTATAACTTTAAATTGCAGCTTAACACAAAAAAGAAAATTACTTGTAATTCTAATCCAGTTTACTTGTCAGTGATGCCACTACTGCTTTAATACAATGAGCTAGATGGTTAATGAATCTGAGGTTTAACACGACTGTTCTAGCACTTTTTGAAAAACCAAATATATGAAGAAAAGGAAAGCTGTACAGTAAGAAGCAGGTCATCTGAATGCTGTTCTAGAGTAACACTACAGTCTGTGCAATATAAATTATTTGTCAAGTACCAATGGAAGTACTTAGTTTTATGGCAAATCAAAGGAAAAATCACAGCTGCCCAGTACTACCAGACAGCTATATCAGTACTGAATCAGTGCACTTGCTGTAACAATACTGTCTAATTTGATTCTCGGCAGACTGGTTTGATTACATCAATTAATGCATCTGGCAGGACATGCTGGTATTTATTCTCTGACACCAGCAGCTGAAGAATAGCTTGACTATGACAACAGCACTGTTGGAAGTCTCTCTTGAGAAATCACAAGACCACCCAAAGCAAGAAACAGAAGTGCTCACCCAAACACCCAGCTGGTCCGGCACTCTGGGTAAGGCGGCAGCACAGCTGGATTGGGCACCACGGTATCCAGCAATCAAACTACAATTTTGAATAGTACAACTACTTATTTTCACACCTCTAAATTGACACTTTGTAAATATACTAATAGCCCTTCACTGAATGTCACTGGAGGTTTAATAACCTCAAAGTCATCTTCTAGAGAAAACTGCATTTCTTAACATGGAACAGTATAAATGTAATAGCAATTTAGACTGAAGGTCTGCTTTGCTCAGTGCCCCATCACAGACAGAGACTATCAATTAAAAGCTTAGAGAAGAATACAGCAAACCAAACTTATAATAAGGGAACTTCATTAAAAGCTCTTCCAGTCTGTCACACTTCCTAAGGGACCCTGTTTCTAACAAAGGTTTCTACATCAAGTTTGTCAGTCTAGCATTTCACATACTGCAGGTCTAAATTCTTCATATTATTGAAGAAAATTATTCTGAAACCATGCTGAAAACTTGCTTAAATGTTACTTTCCTACCTAGTCTGAATGGATATAAAAGTTTCCACACCGATAATATACTTTTTTGCACCTTTTTTTACTATTTTCTTGCTGTTCTCACTACAAAAATGACAGGCCTTCTCAGTTTTTAAGTCAACCCTGACATGTTAAAGCTTATCTGCCTTCTCTTAGTAAGATATGATCTTCCTAAAACTGTTAGCAATATTGCAAACAGTTAGCCAAAGCTCAGAAATACCTGGATTAGGTTCTCTCTGATAACCCAGTATGAACTTGTATGTTATGGCACCCAAAGAAACAAGGCTAACCCATTCCTTTTGTCCAGGGCATTCACAGTTCATTCACTGAACCAGCCCATTCTGTGTTGGGGCTGAGTAATGAAGGAAGCCTGTTTGCAGGGTCATAAATTCAAAGTTCCATTGCATGTCTCCAGCAAACAAGGTAAGATTGCACAGCCCTGTCACAGACCCTCCTGAGCCTGTTCTGACAGGGTCTGCAGCAGCCAGAGCTGGGAGGAGAGCAAGACTGATCCAATTCTACTGAGTACCTGAAGAACACGCTCAGTGAGAAACTGTCATCTTAGAATTTCATCTGTATCTATGGCAGGAAAGTTTTCCAGGTCTAATCAGTGCACAACTCTTATCCCCTTTAGGTTCAATTGCAATATGCTTAATATTTAACATAAAAAGATGACAGCAACAAAAAGACAGCAGAGACACTGGCAGACAAGAAAAGTGACATTTGCAGTTTGTTTTCCTTCAAGAAGGAAAAAGGCTCAGCTAAAACTTTGGAGCGAGAAATGAAGATGCCACCTGAAAGAATGCAAAAGAGCAAAGCTGTCATCTCCTCTCTGACTTCTGTATTTAAATTAGAAGGATTTTATACTACAAACCAGATCAAAGATCTGATTTCACCTTCACTTGCACCCAGGAATTTGGGTGAAGTTATATTTATTCTCTGAACTGCAGGCAGCATCTAAAGGGCCCCATTCTATGTACTAGGTATACACAAAAACAATATAGTTCAAGTAATAAGAGTGGGAAAATGATTAACTTCACTTTACTAAGGAGGTCTGAGGCAGAGTTTTAAAATACTTTAAGCAAAATCAAGCACAAAGTTATGGCACAGCCAGAAAATGCTCACTAGTGACTTAATAATACACTTCCATGAGTGTTTTGAGTCATTACTCAGCTTAAAAGTGACTTGAATGAAAAGAAAAAAATACCAAAAATATTTTAGATCATATTTTAAAAGAAAAACCTATTCTACAGAACACCAGCTTATGATTAGTGACTTTACTACCATTAATGAAATAAGTCTAAGAAAAAAAGTTCTTTATTATTTACTTACTTCTTCCATTAGCCTTTCATTTGGTGATCCTGAACAAAGACAGACCAGGTAGGTTTGTTTGAAATTGCCTTTCCCACTGATTTCTGGATGGTCAGAGCAGAGTTTTGCCAGGGTAGTAGCTTGTGT
Source organism: Spizella passerina (assembly GCA_013401375.1). Lineage (NCBI taxonomy): Eukaryota > Metazoa > Chordata > Aves > Passeriformes > Passerellidae > Spizella > Spizella passerina. The sequence goes on from WBNQ01019148.1 coordinate 4,833, forward strand.
TAATTGCTTTGTTTTCATTAGGTGCTTAATACGCATATCCAGCAGGACAGGGCCTTCTGACACTAAAAATTCATTCACTTAAAAAAAAAGAAAAAAAAAACAAAAAAAAAGAAAAAAAAAAAGCCAAAACATTACATGCATGTTACAGAGTTAACGGACTGCATTTACTCATCATGGTTGACCCTAAAATTTACACAAATCAAAACAGATATACAAAAGATACGAAGCAAAGATGAGGGGAAAGCTTCTCAGTGAACTGCACCTCTTTATGATAAAGATTCCCTGTCACAGACCTTTTATATACTTGCAGGTTTTAATTCATTCTAATTTCTTGGCTAAACAGCTGCACACAAAACAGACTTAGAGACCATATAAATATTAAAATATTTAGATACCATTTAATTATAGTTCTACAGAAAGACAACACAAAGCCACTACTCTCACATCCTCTGTACACTTGTGCTATGCCTTTGCTAACGTTGCCTTTTAAAAAGCCTGCTATTGAAGGATATATGTGACAAGTACAAAAGTTTCTGAACCTGCTTTTATTGGTGTGAAACGTTTCATATTATACACCCACAGAATACAGTCAAAACACTTTAAGGTTCTTCAATCAAAGAATTTTCCTTATTTGAAAAAAGAGGCACATCTTGCATACATTTGACTGTGCATAGTCTAAAACTCAAAAGATACAAGTACTGAACTGGATTTTTCAAACATGCTCCCACCAGAGTTAAACTCTATAGTCTATACTAACAGTCCAACTCTAGATGCTCAATAAAAGGCATAAAAATTCTACCATAAGGGGAACACAGGTTAATGTTCTGAATCTTAAATATACATCTCGGGTCTCATCCAGATCTTCAAGATCAAAATTGCTTCAGCTATCTCTAATCCTTTTGACATCATTCCTTTCCTGTTTTCACAAGGTAGATATATAATGCATAAAAACCCCCTTGGTTTTCAATTGCCCTCACTTCAATTTCGTAACACATTCTCACATCTTTTAAAATCAGCAGACTTTTTCTACTGATTTTTGTTTCTTTTGTGAAAACTAGCACATTCATGATATGCTTTTAGTATTAGGAGTAAAATCTTGATCATTTCTGAATGAGATTTTTTCCAACCTTTGATTAGTACCAAAACCTTCTGGTCATCTGCAGTGCTCACTTTCTGACACATTTTCATAGGAACTGTCATCATATACCTTATAATTTCCTCATCCTGAATTTCACCTAAATCATGTAGCCCATTCACTTAATTTATATTTTCTTGACTTTTCAAATCCTGTTTCGATTTGATGAAATAAATACTTTCAACATCTAAAAAATTAATTATCTCTGTAATACTTGAACTAGTAGAATACAAAACATGGTTTAATTAAAAAAAAGCTCCTCTCATTCTTTGCTTCTTCCCATACTATTTAGTTTGATTCACTACTGTCTTCATTTCATGACTTCTCCTTCTTCTAGCTGCTTATATGGAACATTACTAAAAGTCCATCTTGAAATCAGAATCAGGTCAACCATTTTCTTTACCACTTTAATGCACAAGACTTTCAGGAAGAAAATGCTGCCTTTTGCAGAAATTAGGCCTGTTAAACCCCATCATTATCTTTCAGGCATTCTCAGATTTATGGTTGAACTATCATTTCAACCAACTTCTTATTTATTTGTCCATACCCTTGTACCCCATTACAGATGATCAGCAATGGCTAACTGATGTGTAAGAATATTCAAATCAAATGAGCTCCTTCTTCCTTTCCCCGTGGCAATGAAGGTATGACCAGATTTTTATGCATGCAGTAACAAAGGAAAACCAGAGCACACTAACAGACAATGAGTAAACATTTTTTTGTATTTATTAGAGAACATTCTAAGCAGCAGATAAATGTTCCTTTAATGTCATTACCAATGCATTATAAAAGACATTCACACTCTTGCCAACTCACAAATGACCCTGTGACTAACCACATCCAATAGCCTTGCTCTTCCTCCACCAGGTACCAATAATCCCTTCGCCCACAACGTTTAGTCCTGGATAGTCTATCTGGAATAACATTGGAACATTTTACCTTACTTCTGTAACAAAATACAGGAAGACCTTAGACTTTAAGATATATTGGTAATCCGAGATGTTTCACTCCGATTTATTACTATAATTGCTGCATTTAATATTGTAAACATTACATTCTATCTGCTAGTTTTCAGTAATCCCCTTCCTTTAGTGTTTACTGCTTCAGCCAGCCTACCTTGCATAAGCATCAGCACATTTTCTGTTATCTTCTCAACAAGACACAGGAAGACCTCAGGGTTACCAGTTACATATTAGCTCTTAAGCCTTTATTCCAATCCCAGTGATTATAACCATTATGTTTAGCATCTGAAAGCTCATTCAAAACATGAATTTTAATACATTTGTTTTGTAACTGAACTAAAGCAGACATTTTAAGAAAAAAAACAGTGCTGGGGTTACAGGACTAAGTTTATGGTGGGGAACAGTCTTAAGGATAAGATTTTGAGGTTACTGAGGAAGGTTTTGTTTATTTTCAAATATTTGATAAATATATTTTGTTGTACAATGTCAATTTCAAAAGTTATTGTGGACAAATTGCTAGCCTACAATATCAACAGTAATTTATAAAAAGGCTTTGAGACACAAATGCTTCTCTAGAAAAAAATCACTTAACCTTTATGAGTGTAAACCCTGACATATTTAATGGGAACAATTATTGGAAAAAATACTGAATGTAATTTTTGTGTAATGCTCCCTCATCCATTAAAATTCACAAAGATGTTTTTGCAAGACGTGCAAAATTTATATAAAATCACAGAACATGAGGGAAAATGAAGATGTGCAGATAGCATCTGACAGGTGGTACTACAATCTACTAAGTCTAGCAAATTAATTTGGACAAACTGGGATTTAACCTTTTAGACAGTTTCCCTCTGATTCCCTTGAATTCCATAGCTGGCATATCAGGCCCTACTACCAAGTGATTCCATGCCAAGTTCACAAGAAGGATATGAACTTGTACTACAGGTATTGCTCGTACCATACGTGGACTAAACCAGAGAAAACGTAATCCACAGATTGGCGGCACATGAGAGCACAAATAAGCTCAAGGCACTAACAGGTTCTCTGTGGAAGACAGTCCAGGTTAATGCCATGTTTTAGCTGACTTAAAGAGCACAAAGAATATTTGCCTTACAAAGCACTCATAATCCTACTACCAGACCCCTCATCAGATGTTGCATAGGTACAGATTAATCCACCACCTTTATGTCTTATCAGCCTTGGGAGGCTGAAGCCAGGAGGTGAATATACACATGAACAATATATCTCCAAGAACTTCAGCTGCTAGTCAGGAAACAACGTACTGCGTTTGGCTGGGGTATGGTTAATTTTCTTCACAGTGGCTGGTACAGGGCTGTGTTTTGGATTTGTGCTGAACACAGTGATGATGATGTGGAGATGTTTTTGTTAATGCTGGGCAGGGCTTACACAGAGCCAAGGCCTTTCCTGATTTCTGTACTGCCAGGCTGGGGAGGCTGGGGGAGCTTGGGAGGAGACACAGCCCGGATAGGTGACCCCACTGACCAAAGGGACATTCCAGACCATGGAACATCACGCTCGGTATATAAGGCAGGGAGGAAGGAGGNATGTGCATTCGCACTATGGGTGATTCTGAACTACTTGATGCTTTCCATATCTACCAGGAGCTGGGACTCAGAATCCTTCATGCAAACATCTCAGCACAATTCTGCTGAATGCAGCATCAATCCTAGATGCCTCTGTGGTGGTACAGTGTCTAGAGAAAGGGTACAAGAAGTTCCAGATGGCTGCTTTGAATATACCCAGGATGAAAGCACATTTTTCTTCTCTCAAAACTGAGGCTACTCGTATCATTTAACTTCTGGTGACAGGTGCTCTATTACTGAAAATAGATCCACGTCGGCTGTTACATTCTGCCTGTTATCCACCTTGACAATCTCTGGATAGTGATGGTTGTATCCAGATTCTCCTTTCAGTGAGATATTCTTTAAATGCCTCCCTACTACATTTAAATTTATGAAAAATTCAAGAACCCAACTCCTAGCATTCAGGTTTAAATCTCTAAGGATAATTAGAATTAGATACCAAAAAAGCAGCAGCCTGGCTTTTCATAAGGTTATCAAAGATCCTTTCCCTCTAGACAGTTCCTCCACTCACCCTCAATATCAGCAGAGGAGATACCAATGACAGTTTTGAAGGATTATACCAGCACTACAAGAAAATTATAACCTCGAGGATGGAAAAGTTCATGCTAAAGAGCACAAGCCACACTGACAGAAATTGAGGATGGAAGTGCAGTGTTTTAATGCTGCATATGCTATGGCATAACCTTAAACACTGTGGTGTACTTTAACTTTCAGTCTTCAGCACAATAAGGCTACACAGACAGCCACATGACCTCAGGAAACTAATTTTCAGTTGTCATTAATTCAGATCAGTTTCAATTCTAGATTAATATCAGTCCTGATCTCACATTAAGCTATCTGTAGTTCAGGAGGAGGCCAGTAAGACAAAAGACCCACTATGATGTAAGAAAATTAAGACAACTTTACTAAGGTTTCCTTCCATAACCAATTAATGAAGTGGAGAAATGTAGAAAATTCCTCTCTCCAAATACAAGTGTTTCTTGTCTATCATATGCAATCTTGAGGATAAAAAAATCATGCAGGTGAAACCTGAAGTAATAGCAGGTCCAGTCACCATGCAAATGCAATGCAATGCAATGTCTGATAGCAGTGCAGGACCTGTTCCCATGGGACTCTTACAAGAAATTCCTTGAAGATGGTAAAGTTAGCTCTCCTGAAGTCCATGGTCACAATCTGACTTACTGCCCTGTGTCCTCCTCATCCAATATTGAACTCATGATCAGAGTCTTAAAAACACTCAAACACAAGGCAATTACATATCAATTCAACCTCCCTCTTACCCGTACCTTACAAGTTACAAGGGCGGCAGTGTGGCTGAGAGGAAGCTAGTAAAGGAGTACTCTGTGGGACTCTGAGGACTACATACTAATCCAAAGTCTGTATTAGGTGTATAATAAGTAATTATAAGAAGCAACAAAATGCAAATCTTGTAGAAGAGTACACCCAACTTCTGGGAAACAAAAATTGAAAATCATATTATACATTTACTGGACTTACCCAAGGGAGTTGTGGTAATTTGAATAAAAGGAGATCCAACTTATTTTCTAAAAGCACTAAAAGAAGTCCATCAAATCCCTAAAGATACCAAGCTCTCTTGGCAGTAAAAAGAAGAGCCTTATACAGATAAATTATCAGTTAATGGAAAAAAAAAAACCAAACAAACTCTCAGTGAGTTTCTGTAGGATCTGTACCAGGGACGGGCTTTGTCCAGCACATTTATAAACATTTGGAAAAGGGCAGAGAACCATGACAAAATATGCTGACAAAAGCAGGGTTATAAAAACATGCCAACAGTCCATAACACAGCATAACAGATAAAATTAAAACGTTGACAAAACCCCCAAAATTATTTTCATGGAGGAAAAACATACAAGCCTAAATGTACATACAGGCATGATAAGGGAAAAAGCTAACACTGAAATAGGTACTAGTCCTCAAGAAAATGTCTTGTTTAGTTCTGATTTAAGAAAACATTGGTTCAATGCTCAGTCAAGAAGCAAGGCTAATGTTATGAAAGTATTATTATTATTATATATTATGAAAGGAATGTGGCAGAAAGCAGAAAACCATACTGACTGCTGAATAAACCTTTAGTTCCCCATACAAGGAATGGGACAGTAAATTTGCAAGACATGTAAGACACTACAGAAGAGAGAAGATGAGATATGATAGTCTATCGAATCAGGTCTTGTGATGCATTCATTAAAAGATGTGAGAAGAGTTATCTTGTTAATAGATAGAAAATATCATATGAAATAAGCAGGCACCAGGCTAAAAGGAGGCAGACAGTAAGAGGAACTGCTTCACTTGACGTAAGAACTGTGCAGCTTTTCCATAGATGCTTATGTGCAATGCTTTATACAGATTCTAAAACCATTTAGGCAAAGAATCAAAAAAACAACTAAGATTTATTCACACAAGGATACCACTTTGGAACTGCAGTGACCAAAACAAAAATAACGTATCAGGGCACTATCCTTGTAAGCCTCTGCTGATCATATACTCTTCCCTATGCAACTACTGTTAGCCATTCTCAGAACTCAGGTCTAAATGAACTTCAGTAAAGGTCCTCTTGGCATTTCATAACCGAGTAAATGACATTCTCATTTAAAAAAATATATGCAGTTTTTATTTTTTGGGTTTATGTCAAATAAATTTTGCATATTAGTATTGAACTTACCCCATCATAAATTAGTCTGTATGTAAACTCCCTTCACATGGCTTATAAAGAAAATGGCAAGAGAATTTGAGGCATGATTATGTTTTATGCAAAACACCAACATTAAATTATTTGTATGTTACCATGAACATACCATCTTAATAGTTCAGAAAATGCTACATGCATATTTATTTATATAGCTTATAAATTACCACAAACTGTATTGAACAAAAAACTTCCGTTGATCATAATAATATTTCAATATACCATAAAATTGAAGTAATAAACTCTAAATTTTACCTTTATCTGGGTCCAACTGTTCCTGGGACAGAATACCACACAATACTGGGTTTTTCCACACTCCCTTCTCTTGTGTAAGTGTTGTTAAAATGTGCAGTTCTTGGCTGCCATTTTCCATCAAGTTTTTATGAGCCACCTGAATAATATATTTTACAAAACAAGGTATTGTTTTAAAAAGACATAAATAATGTGTCTTTCATACTCCTTTATACCTTATGTTATCACATTAATGCCTTACCAGATAGGGAATTACAGGTATAACAAAACAACCTTAACCTTCAGCCTATATAGGTTTTACTTCTGCCTCTGTTGCCTGAGATATAAGCTGAGAAACCAAAACAACTGAGTGCTTCAAACTCACCTTGAGATTTATTAACAGGGCTACTTCTGAAATTTCTGAAACTAAATTTTGAAATAGGCCTCTCTTTTAAAAATGGATGAGCAATTTCTCTAGTCCACATATTGTTCTGGTATCAGGTGCCTAAACTTTATCTTCTCAAGCTCTTCAGCAGCTCAATTTCTATGTACTGGAGACAGTGAAAAAAAATATTTTTATAATGTTGAAAGATTTTAGCTGTTAAGATCTCACTGCATAGTTCTGTGCAAATATGAATAAACAGGCTGGAGTCTTAAAATCAATTAAAGTATCTTCCATGGCATTTATATACTAGAATAAGTTCTGTGAGCAGATGTACATTTGAAAGAAAAACAAATACCTGCAAAAATCTGTGGCTTAAGTAGCAATGGTCCTTTAAAAAAAATAAACACCCAAGAAATGACTCATTTTTCTTTTACTTTTCCACCTGCTCTCAAGGCTGTGGAACTCTCCTCAGCATCAAACACATTTCCTCAGAATCGATTTATATAAGGCAATTGCTAGTCAGAATTCACTCTAAAATAATCAGCCTTTCATCTTCCCAGGTCATTTAGGCTCAGAATCCTGAGGTAACTGTATTTGATCTTTTCATTATTATCCTTTTCTCCCTCTCCCCCACTTGCTTCTTTTTAAAAACTGTATGCTGGACTTCCCACTACATATTTCTGATAAATATTGAGAAGCAGAACTTGTTCCAATACCCTCCTTTAATGCAGTGCTCAAACCTTAACCAGCCAGTGCCCTGTGAGAGATTCAAAACCCTTCAGTATCAACTGAAGTTCATAAGTTTCAAACATACAACCATATATAGTACAGAATGACTTATATGATAATATTTAATTTCTAAGAGTGTTAATAGTCAACTATATTTTAAAACATGAATCTTTTTTCAATAATATATAGCTATTTTTTTCTCCACAGCTGCTGCATGCAGACAGATGATATTACCTTCAGCAATTACTGCAGAGTATGCAGGATTTCCAGCTGAAGGCCTTGCTCCTTACAGACAGGCTACATACTTAATATCCCCTATGGTTTCCAAACCATTCTGAAAAGCTATTTACTTTATTTTGTGAACTAAACTCACCTGTACAAAAGCCTGAAATTCTTGCCATTTATTTTCAGGTAAGTCCAGAGGCAGACACAGTAGAAGTTCAATACAGCTTCTAGAAGTCAAAAAGGAATATTATTTGAGGAAATTTTTGATGTTGAAATTGTATAATCAACAATTCTTTATTCTAATATCAAAACAGTTGTTTGAAACACCAGCCACAAAACAGTTTGCTTTTTTGAACACATAAAGAAAAAGGCCATGAACACTCTTGCAGAAACTGTAAAAGCAAGCTCTCTAAAAGATACTATAAAAAAACCCATCATTGAATCCAACTCTATTAAAGCCTGTGCAAATTGATGCCCTTTCAGATTGTAGACAGAACAATAATAGCAAAATGTTTCAAGCCAGGAATGTTGGCTTGCCCTAGGTCAGGAATCCTTCTTGCCTTAATTCCAGCAATGAGATATTCTCCCTCACATACAGCATCCAGCATGAGGAAGGTAGGTGCTCATAACTGGATAGGGAAAACATTTAGGCAATGAAAAGTTAGCACCATACAGACTGGTTTCAGTAACCAGAACACCATACTCACAGTGCTAAACGTTCAAGCACAAAGGCAACGTTTTCACACTCAGAGGTAAGGTAAGGTCGTGCTTTAACATAACTTCGGATAGCCACCGTGTACACCTCCAACAGAGGCAGAGGATCTTCTGATGTCTTCCACTTTTCCGCATATTCCAACAAAGTCTATTTAGGAAAAGGAAAAATCAATCCAAAAATTTTAAATTTCTCACTAGTAGATCTCCTTAATATGAATTACATATTCTCAAAGCATGCTTTTTTTTCCCTTAAAATTTACTGTTTCGTTAACAACTGACACTTAACTCCACATGCAATCATTCTCTGATCATATAAAAACGTTATGACTGACACTTTCTCCCTGAGCTAACATCATATGATTCATTTTACATTCCTATTTTCCAAACAGAGAAGTCTGAAGAGCATATCATAGTTAAGGGACTGAAAACTCATTTTTAGACATTCAGCTTCTAAAGCAAGTAACCTTGAAAGTTTTAAGTGTTTATTTTCATTTTCTACTTCCAGGAACAGTTTTGTTTTTCCCCTGGCTTGCCACCTTGAAGATACAGGTATCTTCAGGACATTGCTTTTTACAGGCTTTGAAATGAATACGTTCTATGCATTTTAAAGATACCATCTGTACATCAAAACCTCTTTAGTAAAAAAAGTGGTTTCCTACTTGCCACATGAATATCTACAAATCGTGATTTCAAAGTAAAACTCATGAAAGTGATGAAATAAACATCAGCAACCAAAGTGCAGAATACTTCTATTAATTTCAGTCAATGCCAGGAGACTCAGACACACATTTAGGCAAAGTCATCATCCCAACCACATCCCCCATGGATCTCTGCTATCATGCCTAGGGTAACTTGACGGATTGCAAACTAATCCCTACACCAAGGCAGGTTGCATGGAATCTGTCATATTACAATGACCAATTGTGCTGTTTGCTTTTTGAGGGGCATAACACGCAGAAAGCTGAGAATAAGAGAGAGCAGTTCTGGCTGTCTGATACCCTGTCAAAAGCAGGGCCATTATGATATATAGCTTGGAGGAATATGTTGATGGAGCTGTGTGTATCCTGAAGAACAGAGACTCTACAGCCTTTATGGGCAACCTGTTTCTGAGTGTTTAGAATACCATTTATTAAGATTTTCCTTCACCAGTACCTAGAGAAGCAGTCCCACAGGTTCTCAACAGAGGGGTTAATCCCTCTCAAACTGGTGCTAGCACAGCTGAGAGAGCAGCAAGTGCTCAGCCAGGGCACACTGGAGCTGCTCAGGAGAACAGCTGGGCTGCTGCCCCAGAGCTGGTCCCAAGCCTCTCTGTAGCATGTGGCTACACTCCCTCCCACCCCCCAGCTTTGTGCTCACCTTGGCCAAATTCAGTGCACTCCCCCCAGATGCTGAGCTCCCTCCAAACAGTCTCTCTGACCTCTCTCTTACCTTGCTTGCTCCCACCAAATCACTATCATCCACAAAAGTGCTGAAGATATGCTCTGTCCCTTCATGAAGTTACTAATAAAGAAGAGACTATTTGCTCCAGTATTGAGCTTTGATACGAAGCCACAAGCAGCTGGCTGCCATCTGGACTTGCTATTACTAAGTGTTTGGGACCCACACTTCAGGCAGTGGACTATTTCATAGATTTGTTTATAAGAATACTATGGGAAATGAAATACTAGGACCTGCTGATGTCTGGCAGAAAAACATCTGCCATTATCCCCTTGTCTGCACAGAAGGAAATCAGGTTTGTCAGTGTGAAAGCATGCTACACAGCTCATTGTGTCAAGGACACTTAGCAAAAGTCACAGTTCCCTTTTTTTTTTTTAAGGTCAGCTGTAATTAAACTAATTTTGATAACATTTTTTCAATTCTGACAAGGTTTGTTCTGGCAAGGAAAATCAGAGCCCTCTGAGCAACAAAGCTCTTCTGCTACAGAGTTTCCCACACACCGGAATAAAAAACAGAAGAAAGTGGTTCTCAAATTATTTAACAACAAATGTTGAAAATTTGTTTAATTTCTAACATATTAGTACAACTATCTAAAAGAACCTGCTATATTTGGGATACAATGCAACTCAAATGATAAAACAGAGCTTGGTGCAAATTTATGTATCAGAAAGTAAGAAAACCAATGTTAACTATTTTAGAAATGCAAGCCATCATATCAAAAAAACCAAGACAAAACAAAACTAGGTTTATTCCTGTCTTCAAATCTAGTTTAGCTAAAAAGCCAAGCTTAAGTCAAATTCAGCATCGTCTGTCTGTACTGCCTTGGCAGTAGTAATGTTAAGAACATACTTAAAATTCTTATATTTTAATATCCAAATACATCCTCTCAATAAAAAAAGTCAACTATACTGAACTGAATCAGAAATCTGTTTCATGTGGTCATTTGCAATTACAATACCATCACCACATTATATATCATTCACCCAAAACAAAAACCCTAAGGTATCTCATTCAAGGACATAAAAGGTAAGAAATATGCAAGTTTTGGCAAAGTGCTTCACTAAAGCCTGGTTTGGTTTTAATCACAAAATCAATATGTAAAGAAGTTACATACTCTATCCCTCTCCTGCAACAGAAGACGCTTCTGAGCATCGAGTGCTTCCTACTGGAACCCTTACCCTGACTGGAATATGGTCTGTTTTACTGTAACACTCAATTTGATGCTCTCCTAAGAGCAGCAAAAAAGCACCACAGATCACAGCAGAGAAAAGATGGAAGAGTAAGGCAGAGACAAAGCATGTAAGAAAAAAACAGAGGAGGACTAGATAAACAAGCTAACAATATTAGCAAACAGTATTTCAGTACCACTTGGCAATTTTGCTCAATGCACTAGAATAATCAGATCAGAACAAAGAGTTGCCTTCAAAGAATCTTGAAAGAAACTCCAGCATAAAATCTCCCTTTGTCCTAACGCTCTCATAAGCAGAAGTACTGCAATTTCCATTACTAACTTGTCATATGCGACATGTTTAAGGATGCTAGCGGCAAAACAGCAAAGCTGAACAAAAAACAGCCCGGGAAAGTATACTTTATATTCTTCAGTTTTTGGGTCTTGGAGCAGTGTTTTGGATAGAAAAGGCAATTAACTTCTTCCCCCTGTCTAGCTGATATAAGTAGTCACATTAAAAGAGTGAATAGCATAAGCTTCAGTTTACATGAAAGCCAGAGACCTGTAAAGTAACCCTCTCTCCTCAAACTGATGTTGTTCCTTGTTAAGAATTCACTAGAGCAATCAATACTGCACCTTTCACGGTATAGTACTTGCAGAAAATTTAAAATAAAAAGCACAGTCATATAATCCTTTTTCCTTTTGGAGTAAACTTTTTCTTCTTTTAAGCGCTTTGGAATGATTTGCATTTTTGTAATGGAGAAAACACCACACAAGTGCTTTTTGTTGAAAGAGTATTACAGCTTAACCAATTTCACACTTGCTTAAAAGACAATTTTCCTTGTAAAGGGAAAATGTGAAAACAAGTTGCTGGTGAGACTGAATAAAAGAGGGACAAACATGCTAATCTGAAATTCAGCACAGTTTACTGTTCATATTGATTCACAGATATGCTGGGAAAATTCTTTGCATTAGTTTGGAATGCTACTTAGCTCCGACAATTAGCTTTGTAATTGGCAATAAATAGTTAAAACTAACACTGTCATATAGAATTACTTCTCTTTCTGATTAATTTGAAAAAACATACTTCTCTTTTTAGACTAAATATATATTAAAAAAACCCCAAACCAAATCACAACAATAACCAACCTCCCAAGTAGTAGCTAAAATATAAGACCAAGGCAGTAACACCTACTTTTACTCATCTCCTCTTTAAAAGACCACAGCAAACAGCAAGATTAATGTAAGCTTTGGTAAATTAAGGACATTTCCAACTTTGCAACCAAGCCAAGAAACACATCCTGGAAGTGTCTCAAAGTGTTGAGGACAAGAAGTAAGAAGAAAGGGTAAGAAAAAAGAAGGAGGCAGAAAGATATAACTAAACAATTGGTTGTCTAAGAAGTGTGACTGAAGAGTATCAAGAATATTCTCACCTGCCATTGCAAATATGAGAGCCTAAGGAAGAAACCGTCAGGCTCAGCAGAGAGACGCTGATTCATAACATGGCAAGTGACCACTGAGACCTGTAGCAACAAGATCAGGAGATCTCAAGTCTCATGGTGGGGGGTCAGCATGCTAAAGAACCACCAGCTAGGCAGGATCACCATCCAGTCTGCACATGGGGAGATAACGAAGACTGCTGACCCATTATGACACAACCAAGCAGGAATTCTCCCAAACAAATAGGAACTTTGCAGAAATACCATGTAGTCATTAATACCAGAATATTGTATGAGAGAAGAATTATAAAAGCACTAGCAGAAACTATGACAGTCCAACAAAGACCACTACAATCTACATTGAGATAATTGAGAATAAACTTAAGTAAATAAAATCTCATTTTTAAGATATGAAGTTCATTAGCAGTTAGTCAAAATAGATATAATCAAGAGATTGGCAAATTCTCAGAATACACCATCTTACAAAAAGTATTCAGAGTGTTGGTGACCTGTTACTACCATCTTTTTAAAGTGGCAAACACACTGTAAAGAGGAAGAAGTCTGTACTATTACACAGTGGCACTAATTTCAGCATTAAATAGTGCTATTTTTATCTCATATATATATATATATATCAGCCTCTTCCAAGCCATTATGTGAACTATATTAAGCATTTACACCCACCACACCCTTCAAAAATATTCGTTAGTATGACAGATTTCCTTGTCTGGATGTCTCTAGACTATACAGCACTGCCATTATACAAAGAAAATTAAATTCATTCTGCTTTGCTTAATGAATCAGTGTTGTGCTCTGCTTACAACCATAAAAAGAAGGAATTTTACCCCCAGCCCTGGGCCTCATTAAGTTATTTATCTCCCTAGTCGGGACATGCTTGTTAATCAAGCCAAGTACTGTATTCTGAGCACAGCAGCAAAAGTTTTGCTCCTTGAGACTGAAACAGGCCTTTTATTTTAGCAGCAGGTTATACAGTCAAGAATCCTCTAAAAGCGGAATAATCTTGACCTGTACAATAAAAATATGTACTATATCTGTGATTTAAACTGTAGAAAATATACAACCACAGGTAAGGTTCAGACCTTCCTTTTCAATCTTTATCAGAACCCTTACAAGACTGTTGCTGTAGCAACCCACCCACCAGAGAATGCTTTACTGAACAATTTTCTTTCTAAAACTAGTCATACAACACCAAAGCAGTGGTAAAATAGGTTTCATATTAAAAGGCAGCATTATTAACTGTTAACAGGAGTTCATGTGTATGGTCCACACCTACATGTTTCTTCAGCTCTGAAGAACAGATTCTTACCCTGAACACACCTGAATAAAGGTATATTTATTTAAATTTATGTAAGGATATGCCTGGGACCGTCAGTTTCATTCCCTGCTACACCCATAGGATGATGAGGCTGGGAAAGTGACAGACGGTGGTCACACAGGTAAGCTGCATCTGTCAAACAGCTGCAATAAGCAGCAAAACCTTTATTTCAGTGACTTTCTTCAAGCACATCCACACAGGAGAAAATCCAAACAAAACAACACAGCTGTATTATGTGGAGATGAGTCTTAGGGAGCCACACAGAGAGTGGCTGAAGGAACTCTCTCCAGGAAACAAACTCCACAGTGGCAGAGGCAGCAAAGCAATGACAGAGCTCCACAAACACAGGCAGGTGCAGGAGCTCCAGCACTTCTCAGTGAGATCACTCTGCCACTTGCTGCTCACGTGGAGCACTCCCACAGAGGCAGGGCTCCCCTTGACACAACCACACCTCTCACTCCGCCACTACCTGCCAACAACCACCTGATACAAAAGAGCAGCTGCCTTCAGAGGAACCACCAATGGCCTGATTCAAGAAAACACATCAAGCTTTATTCAAAGCTGGTGAAGAATCGCTACAGTTCTGCTATCATGAACAGAAATTTCGAAGGAAAGTGAGGGTTCCAGTCAAGAAAGGGTAACTGAAGAAAACCAGTGAAGCAAGTCTCCCATAGAAATCATGTACATGATTTAAGAATATTTTTCTTGGCTTAAGATTCTCCCCTGTGAAGGTGACAGGTATGTTCTAATAACCAGTCACAGCTTGTTCACTAGATGATGGATCATGAGGAAATGAAAATGAATTGGAGATCCTGAGTTTGGTATCACCATGCAGAGGAAGATGCAGAGAGATGCTGTACACTGTAATGAGCCAGATAACTTAACCACTTGAGTCCAATCAAGTTCCACTGCCTGCTCTGGACTGGTTTACAATTTGATGCTTAGTTTTAAATGGACTGAAAGGAAGATATATGGCATAGTTTGATCCAGAGTAATTGTCCCTGAGGACTTTATCTTGGGACCAGTGCTTTTCAGTATCTTCATTCATGACCCAGATACTGAGATCAAGTGTACCCTCAGCAAGTTTGCAGATGATACAAAGCTGAATGGTGTAGGTGACATGAGAAGAAAGGGATTCTACCCCAAGTAGACTTGGACAAGCTTGTGAACTGTGTCTACAAGAACATCATCAAGTTCAACCAGTCCAAGTACAAGGTACTGCCATCAGTCAGGGTAACCCCAGATTGGAGTACAAACTGGCAGAACTCATTGAGATCAGCCCTGAGGAAAAGGACTTGCTTGTTCTCATAGATAAAAAGCTGAACATAAGCCAACAAGGTGTGCTCACAGCCCAGAGAGCCAATTGCATCCTGGGCTGCAGCATGAATAAAGGCTGGGAGCTGAGGTTGATCAGCATACAGAAGAAAGGACTCTGGAGAGACCTCACTGTGGCCTTCCAGTATTTAAGTGGGGGGGCAAGAAATTTTGTATGGGCAGATAGCAACAGGGCAGGAGAAATGCTTTTAACTGAAAGCATTTTAGGTGAGTTTAGATTAGATGTTAGAAAGAAATTCTTAGCTCAGAAGGTGGTGAAGCCTCATCCCAGGCACTGCTCAAGGCTGGGCTGGATGGGTCCTGTGCAACCTGATCTAGTGAATGGCATCCCTGCCCATGGCTGGAACTAGATGATCTTAAAAGTCCCTTCCAACCCAAACCATTCTATGATTCATTGAACTTTGCACAGTCAGGTTCCACAGGTGGTCATGAACCTGACCTTCACTTAAGAGCGATTTTGATCTCCCAGGCCCTGACTTATGGTGAGACAACACATGAAAATGATTTGTGCTATCTTATTCCTCCCTACAAGATTATAACCTAGAGAAATTAAAAAGCAGGGGAAGAGATATAATGATGATTTCTTTCAGTATTTGAATACCTGAAGTTTGTCTGTTTAAGCCTGCAAGTTTACTAGACTACTAAGGAAACATCTCACACAATTGTTCTGGTCAAAGGTAGCTCAAAAACATCAAGAGCCAAAATCTTTAGTTTTCCTTTTTCAAAAAGTGCATGAAAGTCCATGTTTCTTGTCAAAATCATACATAATTTTTCAGATACTCTGAAAAGCAGACAATTCTGTTAATTTAGTTTGTAACAACAGAGATAGACACAATGAATTAAGTCAATGGTCAGCTCACAACCTGAAAGACAAGGACTTAGGTTCTTTTAAGGAATAAATCAGCTTACCATGGCAATACTATTATCTGACAATAAAACATGGGGAGTGAGATATGATTTAAATAGATGCTCTTTGTGAATGGTTGTCTTCTACATTAGATTGCGTTAGAAAATCAGATCTAGTGCCAGACATTGCTTGTTAAATACATACAACAAAAGGGAAAGGAAATATTTTATAGTACCATATACTATTTCTACCACATACGTACTGTTCAAGTACAACTCATCATCTAGATGATGTTTTCTTTTTCCATGCAAACTGATAAACACAAGGCTGTATTTATTTCCCTCAGGTCATGAAATATATTGCCTGTGGTCAGCTAAAGAACAGCACAAAAAGATAATGGCAATTCTAATATTGACCTTTAAAAGTTCCACACTACTGTCTGCTTGCAATTATTTAAACTCTTGTTTCCTCAAATTTCTTGTGTAGTACTACAGATGAGCATGAACAACCTTTCAAATACAGACAGCTGTATTTTAAGAATGTAATGCACAGTAATAGTCTCACTCCTGCTTGTCAATGTGCAAGTTACTACAACATGCAACAATGAGCCATGAGAAGCAGGCAAAGCAAGACACTGGAGCAGTAAGGGCGTGAAAATACTGATTGTGTCTATTGGAAACCTTCGTATGCTGACTGCTGCTGAATGTGAAGAACACTGAGAGTGCAGCCATGCTGACCCTGTGAAGCAAACAGAACAGATGATGCCTCCTGGTTTTGTATTACCAGCACAATCCTCTCTTTGTATTACAAAGCAAAGTGTAGCCCTGAAGGTAAGCTATAAGACTCTTATCATTTAAACCTAAACTGAAATTAAAATGGAAATGTATCCCAATATTCTGTACCCCATGCAATTACTTGTTCCTGAACTGTCATTTTTCTGCTTTTGACACTTATAAAGTAATTTTACTGAAGCTTAGAAAAGTGAGATTTACTACATCTCTAGCAAAAAATATTTTCCCCTTCATGATTCTGTACTTCATTTTTGTTGCCTTTTGCACTGATCTCCACACCTTGAAGATAATCACTAAATGAAGACAGGGATTTGAAAGTCTGACTAGTAGAGGCCCAGATAATTTCTCTCTGCTGTATTTTTTCTCCAACAAAGAAGCAGTCTACTATTCAATTACCAAAATAACCCAATTAGTAAGATTGAAGACATCTCCCCAAATCCTAACTCCAAGGGTCTATAATCTTAGGTTGCAGTTTTGGAAAAGAAAACTGACTTATCTGCTTCTGTCTGAAAAAGTATTTCCCATACATGTTCTTCACATTGCTGACCTTTCAGGTATGGTAGTAATGAGCAACAACTAACTGCTTACGTTTAACTATTACTCAAAAGAAAACAGAACCAGATTTGAAACTGCTGGTTGTACTTTCCTTTCCCAGGGGAGTTAGGAGCACCATGAAATATTCAATAAAGTTCCTGCAGTGTCCATGGTTCCACAAGGACTGTTCATCAGTACTGGAATGTGCACACAGACACAACTCTCTGCTTGAAGTTGAGAATC
>WBNQ01019149.1:970-15720 GCA_013401375.1 Spizella passerina
CAGCAGTGGCATTACCTTCAGCAGACAGTCCATGCACTAATGGGCAAGGTGTATGACACAGGTTAGTGACATCTATTTTTGGTACAACACCAGAACACCAAAAGGGGATTGAATTGATAAAGAACTCAGAGATAGGGAGATAATTACTGCCAACAGCATGTTTTTATGGAGAGCAGACCTTGTCAGATATCCCATTCAACTTTTTGAGATCATACATGTCACTAATGGAAGCAACTGCATTGATGCAATAATCTGAGACGTCTCTAAGACACGCACTTCTGGTTTGTTTACCATTATCCAGTATTAGTGAGGTTTCTATCAACGGAGTAAGATCAACCTTAAAATGAGGAATAATCACAGAATGGAACTTCACTAGCAGGGGCCATGACAAAGTGGTATTAATTCCAATGTAATTCAGCATTTTCATGACCTGTGATTATTAATTTCCCTGACTGCACTCTGGGGCTTGCACAGACACACACAGATATCACTACAGACCAACCCAGCTAGAGACTGGGCCTTAAAAAGCAGCAATAGGAAGGGATTTATGTGTCAGAATGTGTAGGTAATTTAAATGGAGTTTCATCCCCATCTTCCATTTCTCTTAAGAAACCTAAAATACATAAAGAAAGGAGTATTGAGCAGAAATGCATTTTAACCTCTAGACTGAAGCTGATTAAACCCCCAAGGAACATTTGATCTATGAACAGATGTTCACTTTCTAAGAAGAAGATTGGAGAACTGAAATACCTAAGGTGAAGGAAGCTATAAAAATAAGAGCTTTTAAAAATCTTTTTTGTGAGATGTGATACATTTGAAGATCTCTTTTGGTTCCTTTTAAGTGAAAATACTGGAGAAGGATCATGGTGTGCAAATACCTTCATGAAGAGAAAATGCAGACACTAAACAATACTTAAATTTAGCAAAGAACTGGATTTCAGGATCCAACATCTATGTAATATTTAGATTCAACTTTCCCTTCACTCACTTTTTAAATTTTTTTTAATAAAAAGAGGGTGATTGCCTCTGGTTAAGGTCTGGCCTCTTTTCTTCCAAAAGATCCCTTTTTAAGGCAGTTCCTGTGTTCTCTTCCATGGAGGGAATTTCTCAGTTGGACAAATGGCCGTGCTAGTTCCCACTACAGAGCACAGCACTTCCCAGAGGACCTGCAGGACACACTGTGGAGCAGGTCAGTACCACAGCAGTATCCAAACACCACCCAGATCATAGGTAAGATCACGTAAGGTCCTGTCTTCAATGACTAAATAAGGATAAAAGAGCTTTGAATTTAAAAATTCTTAAATCATTTCAGTACCACCTCAGAGCTCATTTATGAGGCTATTTCCAGCCTTTTCTTCTTACCACCATGAAGATATTTTCCCTATCATTGTCAGGTGACAGACGTTTTTTAACTTTCAGGAAGGCAGCATTCCTGCATTATGGGCCTATCTTTTTCAGGTGAGATGGACAAAATGGAATTTTGAAACCAAGAAAAAGTTATTTTAAAGTGCAAATGAAACAGAAACCTCAGGAGGCTCACGTATACACATATAAAGCAAGAGTTTTACAAATTAACTCAGGCAGCCTGCTCTCTTCAGCAGAGACAGCATTAAAAAATGTTGATAATATGAGAAGCAGATGGATTTGGGAATACTGGAGGAGCAGATGGGGAGCACTGGGAACAGGAAGTCTGCTGTGGGAGGACAGCTAAGAGGGCAAGCTGTTCTTGCACACAAGGCTGTGGAAGGGGTGGCAAGCTGCTCACACCTGATGCAGCACCAGGTGAGGAGCCTGCAGGGACACAGGAAACAGGGAGGGGACGTGATCGAGCTGACAAGGAACAAAAGACCTCAGCAGATGCATTTCATATTTACTGGGAAGAGTTCTGCTTGTTTGGGGAATGCTAAAGTAGTGGATGTCCCAACAGTCAGGGTCACTAAAAGTAGACTCCACAGTTCTGTGTGGATGTAAAAAAAAGAAAAAAAAGCCAGTTGGCTCACACCAGCAGTATTGTCATTGTTAGGTTTGGGAACAGATGTTTAATTGATGAAAATCAGAGGAGCTATATGAATTTCAGTGGAGATATGGCAGCTTATGATTACTGGCAGCTTTAGACCTGTTTGTCATTAACAAACAATTTATCATCAACAAATAACACATTTTGTATATTTACAGCACTAAAGATTTTTAGACTGAAAAACTTCTTTCCCTGTCAAAATGAGATAAATTAGCTGATGTTTGCTGCCTTTCTCAGTTCTGTTGCTGCCACTGACACTGATTTTCTCTGGCTTTAGCTTGGTAAATATTTGGTATTTTATCAAGTATTATGTCATTCTCGGTATTTGGTTCACAATCTTGTTGCTTAAGTTTCTGTGGCATGCATTAGTCAATTGGAGATTGACATATGAGTTTTGATTTAGGTTAAAAAATATGAACCAGAATAGAGGATGAAGAATTGAATTTATAACCACCAAAACTGCAAGGAAAATACAACTGAGAACAATGTTGGCATTCCTCAAAATAGCAGATATATGTGTAGTTGTGGTTAAGAATGGGAGGGCAAAGGGGAGGATTTTCCAAAGGAATGGAATAGAAATTTTACAGTGGTTTGTCTGGCCCTTCTATTCATAGAGTTTGTTAACTCCCTAAATGAAGTCAGTACAGAAGATCATTTGCATTTTAAATAATGGATTTTGCCTAAGACTCTTAACTCATTTTATTAAACAAATGAGTAAATAATTAGGTACAAAAGACAACTAAAGGATAAAAATTCATATTAGTAAAACATCTCCTAATTGTAGGGCTATGCCATATGATCCTCTGGGAGGCATTGCAAAAGCATTTTAAAATCTGCCCATTTTCTCATTTCCTTAAAATCTTTGACTCTTTCTTCTAGTCTCTGCACTAATGGGTGGATTTTACTTAAAGTTCTTCCAAAGAGAAGCCTTCCCTAAACAATACTAAATGAAATTTCTCCCAACCTGGCCTCGCTCAAGTCTTCATTCACACCCACAAAAGTACAGACAACACAAGAGAATAAATTGTCGCCTGTGTTCAGCATAAATTCTAAAAACAAAAGAGACCAGGGTAAGGAGTCAGCTGCCTAATAAATGGGCTTAATTCTGACTCTCTCTTTACCTTGGGCAGCCTTGCTCTTTCCTCACATTTCCTCTACTTTCCATCCCTGACAACATGTCACTCTGGATCTCTACATTGTACAAACATTCCATTCAGAAAATAAGTGGAAAAAACCTAGAGATTGGGGGTTGCCTTACTTATCCCTCTCCCTTTCCTGTGTAACAGAAACCACGAAAATTTTTCCTCTCTTTTCCTGGTATTTTTATTCCACCTCTTTTTCTAAATTTCTTATCTAGTTGGAGGTTTTTTCCCCTCACTGTTCAGCTACAACCCCACAGCATCTTCTTAAGCATGGCAAGAGCCAGAAGTTCATTTATTGACGATTTCTCCCATTAGATCACCTTGTGAGACTTCCTGACATTGAATTTCACTCCAGAATCCTCCATCAAGCTCTCTGGAGGCTTAACACTGCCACAGGCCTTAAATCAGGGAGGCATCAATACACCAGCATTTCCTGAGGCTCCTGGAGTGGCAGAGAATTGATTAGAGATGCCCAGGTTATCCTCTCAGGCAGAGTTTTCTGGGGAGGCCATTCTTTCTCCATTTTTACTGATAAAAATCTTTCCCAAAGCTCTTCAGCTCATGAGGAAGAGATGCTGAACAAATACAGAGGAATCAGACTGGCAATGAGAATCAGAGTTGCATTTTCCTCTACAAGAATTCCTCTCTGCTTCTCATCTCTCTGCTAAATCACCAGACTTTGTCTTTGCTCCACTTCTGAGCAAGCTGAGCAACAGAAGATAAGTAACTTTAAATTTTTAAATCTCCTATTCTCATTTTTATTTAGGTCTAAAAATAAGGCAAATTAATGCATTCACTCCCAAAACCTTATTATGGGTAGCTATCCAAATACATGTGGCTACACAGTCAAACAGAAAGGATAAGAAGGTTTTTAAAAAACACAGTTCATCTTGAAAGGGAAACAATCTGTTTGTTACTTGGGTGAGGATCACTTCTCATTTTGAAAATGTGCAATAAACAAAGGGCAACAGCAGCAGCGACTCTGCTCAGGAAATGTCTTAAAATATTAATAATTGCATACACCTAGATGAAGAAACAACATCACATCTGCTCAAGCCATTATAAAGTCATAGAAATGCATTTGTATCAGACACTTAAAGCTTCCTGCTTGTCTTCTTCCTGTTCACATTGATTCCATAATGCATTGACACTGCTGAGTAAGCTCTTGGGAAGGACAACCAAATACAGTTTCAGAAGATAAAGAGATCANTTTCTCTGGCTTTAGCTTGGTAAATATTTGGTATTTTATCAAGTATTATGTCATTCTCGGTATTTGGTTCACAATCTTGTTGCTTAAGTTTCTGTGGCATGCATTAGTCAATTGGAGATTGACATATGAGTTTTGATTTAGGTTAAAAAATATGAACCAGAATAGAGGATGAAGAATTGAATTTATAACCACCAAAACTGCAAGGAAAATACAACTGAGAACAATGTTGGCATTCCTCAAAATAGCAGATATATGTGTGGTTGTGGTTAAGAATGGGAGGGCAAAGGGGAGGATTTTCCAAAGGAATGGAATAGAAATTTTACAGTGGTTTGTCTGGCCCTTCTATTCATAGAGTTTGTTAACTCCCTAAATGAAGTCAGTACAGAAGATCATTTGCATTTTAAATAATGGGTTTTGCCTAAGACTCTTAACTCATTTTATTGAACAAATGAGTAAATAATTAGGTACAAAAGACAACTAAAGGATAAAAATTCATATTAGTAAAACATCTCCTAATTGTAGGGCTATGCCATATGATCCTCTGGGAGGCATTGCAAAAGCCTTTTAAAATCTGCCCATTTTCTCATTTCCTTAATGTTTGATTCTTTCTTCTAGTCTCTGCACTAATGGGTGAATTTTACTTAAAGTTCTTCCAAAGAGAAACCTTCCCTAAACAATACTAAATGAAATTTCTCCCAACCTGGCCTCGCTCAAGTCTTCATTCACACCCACAAAAGTACAGACAACACAAGAGAATAAATTGTCGCCTGTGTTCAGCATAAATTCTAAAAACAAAAGNATGGGTGGATTTTACTTAAAGTTCTTCCAAAGAGAAACCTTCCCTAAACAATACTAAATGAAATTTCTCCCAACCTGGCCTCGCTCAAGTCTTCATTCACACCCACAAAAGTACAGACAACACAAGAGAATAAATTGTCGCCTGTGTTCAGCATAAATTCTAAAAACAAAAGAGACCAGGGTAAGGAGTCAGCTGCCTAATAAATGGGCTTAATTCTGACTCTCTCTTTACCTTGGGCAGCCTTGCTCTTTCCTCACATTTCCTCTACTTTCCATCCCTGACAACATGTCACTCTGGATCTCTACATTGTACAAACATTCCATTCAGAAAATAAGTGGAAAAAACCTAGAGATTGGGGGTTGCCTTACTTATCCTCTCCCTTTCCTGTGTAACAGAAACCATGAAAATTTTTCCTCCCTTTTCCTGGTATTTTTATTCCACCTCTTTTTCTAAATTTCTTATCTAGTTGGAGGTTTTTTCCCCTCACTGTTCAGCTACAACCCCACAGCATCTTCTTAAGCATGGCAAGAGCCAGAAGTTCATTTATTGACGATTTCTCCCATTAGATCACCTTGTGAGACTTCCTGACATTGAATTTCACTCCAGAATCCTCCATCAAGCTCTTTGGAGGCTTAACACTGTGCCACAGGCCTTAAATCAGGGAGGCATCAATACACCAGCATTTCCTGAGGCTCCTGGAGTGGCAGAGAATTGATTAGAGGTGCCCAGGTTATCCTCTCAGGCAGAGTTTTCTGGGGAGGCCATTCTTTCTCCATTTTTACTGATAAAAATCTTTCCCAAAGCTCTTCAGCTCATGAGGAAGAGATGCTGAACAAATACAGAGGAATCAGACTGGCAATGAGAATCAGAGTTGCATTTTCCTCTACAAGAATTCCTCTCTGCTTCTCATCTCTCTGCTAAATCACCAGACTTTGTCTTTGCTCCACTTCTGAGCAAGCTGAGCAACAGAAGATAAGTAACTTTAAATTTTTAAATCTCCTATTCTCATTTTTATTTAGGTCTAAAACTAAGGCAAATTAATGCATTCACTCCCAAAACCTTATTATGGGTAGCTATCCAAATACATGTGGCTACACAGTCAAACAGAAAGGATAAGAAGGTTTTTAAAAAACACAGTTCATCTTGAAAGGGAAACAATCTGTTTGTTACTTGGGTGAGGATCACTTCTCATTTTGAAAATGTGCAATAAACAAAGGGCAACAGCAGCAGTGACTCTGCTCAGGAAATGTCTTAAAATATTAATAATTGCATACACCTAGATGAAGAAACAACATCACATCTGCTCAAGCCATTATAAAGTCATAGAAATGCATTTGTATCAGACACTTAAAGCTTCCTGCTTGTCTTCTTCCTGTTCACATTGATTCCATAATGCATTGACACTGCTGAGTAAGCTCTTGGGAAGGACAACCAAATACAGTTTCAGAAGATAAAGAGATCAAATAGAGGCTGATCTAGTTTGCAATAATGGCAATAAACAAAACAAAGAAAAATACCTCCTGAAAGAATTGTTTTTCTATGGAAATCCTAGCCATGCTCATTTTTTTTGATTCTAGGGAAGAATGTCAATATTGAAGTAGCTTAACTTAGTGGAAACATTTAATTCTCATGAGTGTAGCTTTATAAGAGGTCTAGAATGTCATGGCTAATAAATGTCTCAGGTCAGATTAAATAAATCAGAGTGACAGCATTGTTATGGCTTAATTTTATAATCTGCATATAAACTTAGAGCACTGTAGTAGACTTACTCTGATTTATTTATGCCTGTACCAAGATCCATACATTTAGCATCTCACAATTTAATCAAGCTAGGAAAACAAAATCCTGCATGCTACATTAGTATTCATTAGACAGCTTAGGAGTAAGTTCAGCCAGAGTTTCTAAATACTTCCCTTTCCAGGGCACCTGAAAAGATATGAGGCATTCTCTAGGCCTCTACTCAATTCACAGGGGAAAAAAACCCCAAAATTAATTTGACATAATGGAATGGGATATAAATGTGAAGAGAAATTCTTAATATTCTTAGTGTTTAGGGGCTGGGATAGCATTTAAATATGAAAGAAGTGACGGGGTTATAAAATTAAGAAGTAGAACCACAAGGAAGTTTAAAAAAAATAATAGTTTGTGTCATGTTTAGGCCCAACAGAAAGGGAACCATGCTGACTACTGTGCAGTCTCTTCAGCTTCCATTTCCAAGCTCTAGGTGTCCCATCAGACAAGACCTGTCCTGGAATATTACCATATCCCTCCATTTCTCACCCTTTACAAACAACTCAGCCACAACAAGGAATTCCCATAAGTTCCATTCCTGTGAAACCCACAAAGGCTCTAGATTGTGCTGGAAACCATAGGCACCAAGGCAAAGAACCTTCTTCATGTAAATTACATCAGATCTGTTTCAAGCATATTCAGGGTTGGCAACACACTTCTTCCCAGCCTCTCTCCCAACCCCATGAACCAGGAATTACTTCTGACTTTATGCTTACTTGGAATTTTGGCCTCTTGAGGATACGTCACAGAATTTTTACTGTTCTTTCTCATATTGTTTGTTGACTTATATTGCCTAAACTTTTTCTGCAATACTTACATTCCCAGAATAGTCATAACCTAAGAATCTGTGCAGAAGTTGCCTTTTCCTATGTCTTCCCAGAGGCTTGGGCTAGAACTGCTAATAACTCACTCACTCCTCCTTTCCCCAAATTGTTTGATAACCTATGCTATTTTTTGTTAGTAAATGAATTTTTACTCAGAAGCATCCCTGGGAAGCAGTATTCCTGCACAACAGAAATGCTAAATACATAGCCTGAAAATAATCTATTAGTTTTTTGTACTATCACCTGCCCATTTTTTGAAGATTTTCTGAGAGAAATGGGGGTACAGTTTTGCATGTTCTAAATGCCAAGATAAACAGAAAGATGATGGTAGGGCCATTAAGATAAAGTCATGTCTAGAATGCGATTATGTTGAAAGGTGTAATTTTAATTTCTTGACCACTTTCCTCACTCTCATGCAACACAAGGTGGTCAGTTCTCCAGAATTTGACAAGATACAGCCAGTAGGACATCTTCTGTATTAATTTATTCCTATGTTGTGGTCTATCCCATTACAGTAAATTAATTCACCACTATCATCATCCAACACTGGCAGCTTTGTGAAACACCTTCTACAGCAGCTCATTGCAAAGACACTCAAGCATTAACTTTCTCCTGGAGCTTATGTTGGCAAAGAGCCTGTGTGAAATTGTGGTGGATGCATTTCTAATAAGTGTACCTGACACATTTGACCCATAAGACTGAAGAGCTAACAATGGTTTGAGGACTGTGATAGGGCAGATCGTAGCTATTCCAGGAGGTTACCAGACTGGTATTTCTGCTTTGCCTTTATCTCTTTTAAGATGTATTTTTTCAGGTAAGTAGCTGCCATGGGATATTGCCCATAAAAAGCTCACAAGAACAAAATTTTCAGGACGTTATAAGGCATGAACCCTGAAAAGACCTAGCAGAAGGGATAAGAGGGATTAAAGAAGAAAGTGGCATTGTCCAGCTGTGGGATAAACTCTCTGAGTCTGACAGCTCAGTGATTGTGCATCTAGATAGTTAATGTGCATTCACATCCACTCTGCTCAAAAAAGCGCGTGCTTTTGGGGATGAGAACATTGACTGCTGGAAAAATGCATGCTTTGGAGGGTGAGGACATCGACTTCCTTTTTATATTTGCTATTCTAATTATACTGTCCTGATTTCAAATTAAAGACACAATGGCTTTTGCTTTTCCATTATGTAATTATAGATTTCTGTAAACATTCTTTCCTTTGTTGGTTTGTGCTGCGCGCTGATTTTTTTTTAAAACTCACAGAGCAATCAAAATAAATTCTGAAATCAAAACAAAGAGAAAACAAATGATGCCTCAGATATTCCCTTAAAAATTAGCTCTGTGCATCATCCTCAGGCACTTTTGTCATCTGTTGCTATAATAACAGCTCTGATTACATGAACACTCACCAAACTGCACTTGGCTGACTGTAGGGCACTTCCCAGCAGCTAAATGAGTATCTCTGAAGCACTGCTCGCTTCCAGCTCAGTACCAGATTCTGCCCTATCACATCAACAGCCACAGAGCCAAGAAGCGGAGCTTTCTTGCACATGGTCTCCATGGTGTTGATGTGTTTCTTCCCCAAACAGACAGATGCAGATTAAGCAATGCATGTCAATCTCATTAGGAGACTGTGAAATGTGCAGAAAGTTTGTTACACACTCATGCAATCATACACATTGTGAACATCCTGTTTATTTGGCCTCTTCTCTGATGATTGGCTGTGGTGTTTCAGCACATTACTGACAGCTGGGAATTGCTCCAATGGAACATGCTTTTCCTATGACAAAGACCCAGAGAGCAGCAGTAACATGTGTCTGCCCATTATTTCAGCCTTACCAAAAAAAAAAAATTTTAAAAAAAGCCCAGCACAGTCCCTCCAAATGAATAGCACATTGGTTGTCTGAGCCAGGCTGCAGCATCGCTAGACGGGCCCTTGACGACCTTTAGAGGACATCTGAGATAATAAATCCTCAGACCCCCAGTTCCGGAATGCTTTGGGCAAGGTCAGGATGGCAAATTTCCCACTTCCACAATATCAGATGTTACGGTAATTCCTTTTAGCTAATGTGTAAGAGCTAAGGAATGTCTTCAAACCTCATCTAGGCCCTGTGGAATCTGTTGAAAATGCATGACAGCTGCAGGCTTTGGCTGGGGTCTGCCTGTGAATATATGGGATTTGGAAGCCTTTCAGACAGGGAAAGGAGGGAATGACTGTACATTCGATGTGTACCATCAGTCTCTCCCCTCCCTTCCCAGCCCCATTTCACACCACACAGCCGTGTCACAGCTCCACGGTCACGGCTGTCACGCATTCCTTACGCCTGAGTGTCGCGGCCGGCACACAGAAATACAGATGTGCGGGCGTGCGCACCTCCGCGCAGGCACGCAAAGGAGAAGAGGGATAAAAAGATGGATTCCTAAAAGGGCTGAGAACAGGCCTGAGAACTGAGTAGCTCCCACATATTTTAATAAAATTGATAGGGAGCAAAGAAGTGAGAAACTACGCAGTGGATTGCTGTTTGATGTGTCTGGATGCCCAAGGAGGGAAGGAATCCCCCGTGAATTCTCTTGTTACCTGTTCTCCAGAATTCAGGTCATGCCAAGGACTGTGGTCCCCACCCCATATCCTTATTTTCAATCAAATGACCATGGCCTCATACACATCTGTTTTCACAAGCAAAAAAGTTCAGCATCAGCTAGCCTCTTTAATCCTCTTCACAGTCTTGTGTTTTCCAAGGACTTTATAGTCTTGACTTCTCTGCTCTGGCCCTCAGATCCAAGGTCTGCAGCGTGTGTGGGAAACTCCACTTGCCATGTGCATAAATTACGAAGACAAGAGGCATGGAAGGATCAAAACAACAGTCTGGGAGAGAGATACCTCCTCTATACATAGCTTTTCCATTCTGGAGCTGACAACCCAGACTAACACGAGCGTGCAACTATTCCTGAACCACTCCAACAGTGTGAAAAAGCTCCCAGCACAAGGGGCTTCTTCCAATAACCGCAGTATTGCACACAGTGTTTCATAAACTTTTATTGTATCACACACGCTGCCATGGAGCCACCTGCACATAGACTGTGTCCATCTTTTACCCTGAAAATAGCTACAAACCTGCTTTATGTGCAATAATAGCCATTACAAATTGTTATTACCACCAGTATAAAATGAAATGAAAGAATGGATTCAGCAATATCTGGATACAATGCACCTGATGGGGAGAGACTTGGAGCAAGTACTTCTCCCAGACTCCAAGAAAGGTTTTTTGTTTCCAAAAGAAGCAAAAAAAGGACTGGTTAGAGAACTTGAAAAATGTTTGGGGCTGTCACACGAAAGCTGCAACACAGAGGGAAGAGGAATTGGGAGATTAGAAGTATATTAGTTATAAAGATTAAAGACAGCACATTCATGGCTTCTTACAAGCAGCTGAAAAGCACAGCAAGGCTAAACTTGTTAGCCAAAGTCTGGCCCAGAGAGATAACAGTCTTCGGTAAAATCAAAATATATTGAAAACTTTTTCCATTTTTTGCCAAAGGGAGAAGGGCTGGAAAGGTTATAATTTGTCCCAGATTTTCATAGGACACAGGGAGGAAAAACAATTTCATGGCTGGTTTCAAGTAAAGACAGTTGAGACTGCTTACTTAAACAGAAAGATTTCTGAAAAATAGTTTTATCTCCTTCAGAATGCAGATGCTGAATTAGTGAGCTGGGGCTGCTTTGTTCTGCCACATGTCAAACAAGCATCTACTCACCTACATCTACACAAGATGCATTTTGAATGAAGTGGAACTATCACCCACTGAGAAACAGCACTGTATTTGATTCTGCACAATATTTCAATCCCTGTATTTAGGGGCTCATAACCAACATCTACAAACTTAATCTGCTCACACTTCATAGAAGTCTGGAGGCTGTAATTATCCTAATTTTTGTACTGCTCACAATGTCAAATACCACCTCAAACAACTCCACCTTCTAGCACTATACTGGGTTTGTGCTCAATATGGGTGGAAGGCGATTCTGCTGGATTTTCCATTATTTATTAATCTGCCTTCCTCAGGTGGAGGTGCCTGTTCTCTACCCCAGGCTAATCCCTGAGCCCCACACCAAACTGCCTTAACACCTTTTATTTAGCCCTAATGCAGTGTTGTTATTTAAAATGCAGTGCTGGTAAACACAGATAAATTGTTCTACCCAAGCATGCAAAAAATTAACATGGTACAATGCTGTTTGGCCCACTGGCACTGTTATAAACTGTGTGCTGCTTTACAGTAGATAAACCTTGCCTTCCAGATTTTGTAATTCCTAGGTGTACACTGGAGTTTCTATTGTTAGTTTCTATTTCTTCTACAAGGAGATGTTTTCATACACAAATTGCTTACATATTGATTTTTTTTTTTCTAGCAAATGCTTAGTCAGAGAACCACAGATACACAGCATTTTTAGTTTATTCACAGATATTCTTCTTTTGACTGTGAACAGAAAATGGATTAGATCATCAAGAGGTGAGGACCCTACCACTCAAACAGATGGAATTCTCTCTGGAAAGAAAGGAGAATGAGTGGCTCTGAACTCATACAAAAGACATAACAATCATAGGTCACTGAATAAAATAATTCCCTTCATTCAGTGAACAAAAGGTCCAAGTGTCCTCTGCCAGGGGAACATCAGGGATAAGGATTCACTTTGCAATTGCTATAATCCACATGAATTGACCACACTGACCTGGTTCTCCAGAGCAGCAATGCTTCAGAGCTGATGTAATCTTAAAACCCAAAGACTAATTGTTCATTTGTTATGCCTGTGGATACAGAAGGCTTCCAATCATTACCACAGGGGAAAGAAACCCAGAGGGATGTGTGCAGAACTGGTACAGCACCAGTCATTTGAAGTTCCATGCACTTTTCCCACTTTTTCTGGAAATTTGTATGAACAGACCAGTTTTTGCCCAACCAAGAGAGAGGCCTTTATACAGAATCCTTATAAAATATTAAGAAAGCCAAAGAAATAAACCATTCCAGTAACACTACTGTAGTAGTTGATGACATTAAAGTAGGCTATGGTAGCACTGTGTTTAAGAAAAAGGGAATGACAGTACACAAAACCAAGCAGAACTCTAGACAAATTCTCCACAGGTAATATTAGTCTGTCTGCTGCATTCGACATGGTTTGTAATCCTGACTCTGCTTAATTAGGAGTTTTACTCGTGATTTCAGAGAGATTTTACCTACTGCCCTGCTTTTATGCAAGCTTCCTGACCCCTGCTAAAGTGCACAAAGAGCCTAAAGCAAGGGAAGAGCTCTGTTCAGAACATACTATCAAACTTCAAAACCAGCTTATTTTCAAAATTACAGCTACTGGAGAAATCTCTTTTTTTTTTATATAAGTCTACAGACATGCTGGGTTTTTTCCTTACTAAATTATCACCCTATCCCTCCCACAGTCACAGCTGATTTTCTTCCACACTCAAAAATTTTCAACAGAGCTTAATCAATTCAGCAAAATAAAAGTTGCTGTAAAAATGCACAGAATTCATGAGGATAAACTTTCTTTGTGGAACCTTATCAAATAGCAGAGGATTTTTTTTGTGTGATCAGTGGCTCTTTCAATTATGTCACTGAGGCAGATTCAGCACTTTAAAATAACAGCAGAAATGTAGAGGAAATCCATGTATTTAACTTGGTCTCAGGGGATTTCACCTAGATTTACACTGCTGTCAATGAGATGAAAATTTGGTCCATTGTTTAGATTAGGTCATTTTGCAATGTGATAATAGCACTATTTCAGAGCACTCACTCCCAAGAAATGTCAAATAATAGATGCCACTACCCTCAGCTTTTTCAAATAATGAGGAGCAGCATTCAGCCTGCACACCATTACATAATAAAGTCCCAAAAAAAACCCCAAACCAGAAGAAAGCTATTTATTCAAAATCCTATAAAGCCCATACGGAAATACAGTTTTAAGCCAAATGCCAGGGAAGTTGTAAAGTGTTTTGACCACAGCAACCATTCACCTTTCAACAACTTTGAAATTATTTTCCAGGCATGATCTAAACAGATTTTTAAAGGCAAGAAAATTATTTACTATTCAGCTGAGAAATGCTTACTGAAATTCAGACAATATCAATATCTAAAATATTTCATCTGCCAGAATGCCTTCCAAGCTGTTTTTGATATTCATCTTCTAGCTTGCATTTAGACACGAAGGGAAAAAACCTCTTTAATGACTAAGTAGAAAGAATTTGTAGAAGCCTTTCCAGACTTCTAATTATACAAATAGTCGTGATTCCAAACTGCACGTAGTAATTAAAGTTGCATGTTCCACCTCAGGAAAATCCATTTTTCATATTGGACGTCACCCTTGGTTGCACGGAGTGGAAGAACATTTCTGTTTTGTTACATCTGCTTTCCATTTGGTATCTAAAAGTGATACTACCATATGATATAGAAACAAAACAAGTTAGTGGGAAAAGTGCTTAGAAGAGTGACATATAAATCTTTAAGGTCTTCTCACAGCATGACAGGTACCACTTTTAATCAGCTTCTCCAAACCTCTGCTTGTTCTGTCAGGTCACAGGATGGTCACATACCTGAAAACAGCTCTGAGAGCAACCTGCCAACACAGGCATTCCCACTTTATCTCCTCACAGCCCAAGAACTGCATCCTCTGATTAATTCTTTCACCTCCCTACGTTGAGAAACCAAGGCTCACTAAGGGATTTGAAACTGACTGATGAGTTGACCCCAAAGAGAAATCCTCTGTCAGCCCCACGCATACACATAATGGACTAAGTGTGAGCAGTCCCCCCAAAATCCTGGAAATACCTCATCAGATGCTTCTCTTCACACTCACTTCCACGGGGCAGCCAGAATCACACAGCAGGATTTTTCCCATTAGGCACACTTAACCAAAATAAAGGAGTCAAATTTAAGGATGTCTGTCCTCCCACATCACCTGGCTGAGTT
>WBNQ01019151.1:0-21167 GCA_013401375.1 Spizella passerina
AATGCTTTGGCCTTATTGACAATGCTGGATGGAAAGCTTCAATCACAGCTCTCCTTTCCATGAGCACCATAAACAGAGGATATCAGGATGATATTATTTTACTCTCTTGCTCTGGCTCAATTATTATTTTGTCTGTATATTGAGCTGATTATGGGTTATAAAAGGATCATCTAGGCATGCCAGTAAAGAGCTTATGAATGTTATGGGGACATTACAGTTTTAAGTATAATTGTATGAGAGTTTTAGACACCTCCACACTTAGAAAGGAAGGAAGGCCTAAAGTTCTACAGCCTGTGACAGACATCTATAAGAATGTACTTCAGTTTAGAACAATCCCTTATTTCTCAGTTCAGAACAATGGTAAAATACTGTGAGGCATTTCAGACTCCTCTTGGCAGTCACACCCTGATTAAAAAGTAATTAAATTCTACAAGATAAGGCATTGTCTCATGGTATCTCTTCCTGATTTGTGGAATCATACTACTCAAAGCAAGAAGACAATGAATATAAGTAAGAATTAACTGTAAGAGTTCCTATGAGCCATTTGGGTCATTTTTCACTAATCACTAAAAAAGTCTTTTTTTTTTCTTCATCTTCTACCAAATCTTGTACACTGGCATCATAATGGAGGGTTCTTTTTGCTGTATATCCAGTTTTACCATATAATAGTCAGCTTCAAGTATTGTCTCACATCTTCACTTTGCTAACTTTTCTCTGGAACTTATCCAACTTCTGTTTACTTCATGGAGATTTCAGCTGGCTTCAGTTCTTCTGTTATTTTGGAAGGAGATATTTTCTTTCCTTGCTCCATTTGTCCTTTCCTTAGGGTTTCATCTCTTCTAGCCGGTATTATGAGTGGAATTTAGGATACAAGGGAAAGGCCGTTTGCCAGTGCTGTGCTTTAAGCAGGACTGGTTGCATACCTATCAATTTTAACAGTCAACATTAGGCATAAATTTTCTGCTGCAGTTGTCAGTCCTCAGAATTCTATGTAGGACTTGAAATTCTTTTGGGTTTTCCACAGGAAATGTAAATAGGAAGGGTTAAAACTACAGCATTTCATCTTTTTATCAGGCAAAGTCTCCATTCTGACAGAATCATCTCAGCCTATGCAATCCAGGTTTTTGCAAACTGCCAGTCTGACTTCTCCAACATAACAAGCTAAGAATTAAAATGTTAAGAACTAGGTGAAGTGAAAGTTCATAGTTCTCAGGAACACAGTGAATTGTCCCTGCAGGGGATAAACTTTTGGTCCAGCTTCTAAAAGCCGCTCTGCCTCAGTTCCCCATCATTCCAGTACTGCCTCCCAGCTTCACCACTCCTCTCAGGCACAGCCGAACAGGTGATGCACTCCTTGCATTTGCTCAGCAGGTGATTTCCAGCAGTGGATTTCACTCTTACATGAAACCAAAGGGCTGCAATTTTACTGTCAGCAAATCAGCAACTGATACCTGTTTCTTTATGCCTACCCTTCCAAACCTAGATGACTTTTTGTTAAATTATTTATAAATCCACCACTGAATGCTTTACTCCTAAAGCTGTGGGCAGGCAGAAGGTGAAATCACGAGGCAAACAATGGTCAGCCCAAAACCATTGTGGTTTACATCCTGCTGGTTTCAATGTGAGTTAGTATAAATGACTGGCCTCTTCTGCAAAAAAGCATAGCATAGTACCATGGTGCCCAACCTGCACACCCTGGAGTAATTAACATTGCAGATTTATAAGGTCATTGGATGCTGTTAATAAAATAAATAGATTAGACTCCACTCAATATTCTGATGAACTGAATGCTAATTGATAAGTCTTAACAGTTATACGAATAATCGGAACTGTAAATTATTCTGTACATTACCAGTTATTAGCAATCATCCCAATTCATAAATAACCTGAAGTTCCTGAAAGCACAGCAGCACTTCTAGGCAATTATGGGAAGGGTGGAATAAAACTAACTTCAGAGTGGGGTTCAGATCAAAACACAATCCCCTGCACTCCTGAATTTTAGGGGCATTCAAACCAAGTAAATGAGATTCTTTTGGAGCCCTTTAGCTTTACTAATTACCAGCTCTTACAGAAAGGTGTATCCTCCAGAGAGAATGCCTAAATATTGTGAGATGTCCCAGCTTCTATAAATAGAGATATACTGTGATTATGGCTGGAATTAATTCAAGAAACTTCAGCTGCAAGATGAGTAATGAAAGGGACTGACATTTATTGGCCATAATTTAAGAGACTGTAAGTACATCCTGGCTCCCCTTTTGAGACATAAATGCCAACCGTCCCTGGTTGCCAGGTTCAGGACATCCTGTCTTGGGCCAACAAGACAGCTGTAGCACAACCTGCTACCCAACAGCAGGATTAGAAGCCAAGGGACAAGCCTGGAAGGAGCATGAACCATCAGGAAAGCAGGAATGCAGACACCAGTTTGTACTGCGTGCATTGCTCCTGTTGCAGCCACACCCTTCCCAGCTGCTGCTGCAGCTGAGGAACCTTTTACCTAAGCCGACAGGAAGGTGAGAAGCGAAGATGCACCACTTGCTGTCTCTGTCTAGGGATGCTCATTTGTGTCAGCTGCAACTCTGCCCAAGTGGAGAACTGGAGCAGATACAAAAGCAACTGGAGCACAAAGAAGGAACCCTTCAAATACCAGTGCCAGGAAAGGTGAAGGGAGCCAGACCCTGGTGGTAATGGCTGATGCTGCCAGCAGGAGTACTGTGTGGTCAAGGGAGCAGGGAGAAGGCAAGGAGCAGAACAGATGGGGAGAGGAGACAGAATGAGTAACAGGCGGAGACAGCAGGAGTAGTGTAACTCCAAAAGCACAAATTCCCTTTGCTGTATAAAAACAAATCACTATTTTCATTACACTATTCCTTCACCCCATACACATATTGTGGGCTGGATCACTGTGGTGGTCGGGGATGATCTACCACTCTGGTGAATAGCAGGGAGAAAACGAAGTTTTCTGGCCCACTGTAATAAAGCCTTGGTCTGAGAAGAAAATCAATGGTTTGTGTTGAAGGAGCTCAAGGGGCTAATAAATATCCTAGCACTGCAGGAGTGACTGAGGATGGATAAAAGAAGAGATTTGTCTATCTAAAGCATCTCTCAGTTCAGGGCTTCCCTTTTTTGTATTTTTTTTCCACTCTAATTGTTTAGTTTCCCAATTAAAGAAGCATCTTGCAGAGCTGGCCATAACAGTCAGAGAATGTATGCTTAGATCAGTCAGAAAGCAGGTTAATAGCACTGCCAGAAAGGGAAACCAGCTCTCCCTAAACCAATTCCTCTCTACTGCCCTGTGGTGCTCACAACCATGAAAAGCCATCGAGTTTTACACATGCACTCAGCAGGTGATAGAAAGAGCCCAAAGGAAAGATAAACACCTTCTCCACTTGAGGCCATCAGAGCTCTGAGGTTACATGTCACCTCCTGGTGTGCTCAGGAGGATCTTGGAATTATATATTAAATGAGTGTGGATGGATTCCTGACTTTGATTTTGGACTTCAGATGTTGAAAGGTGTTTCATCAGGGTACCTGCTCTGGTACTCTTACAGCAAGATATTCTACCAGCAAACATTTGCACCCTCCACTATGCCTTTCTGGATGACCAACCTCCTCTTACCAGTCCAATATTCCTCTGTGTAGAGCTACTGGGCTACAGTTGTTTCTTTACAACACTGAACACTGGGATTTCAAAACTTAGATGCAGACAGGTAAGGACTGCTGCAAAATCTACCCCTGAGACCTGTCAGACTCACACAAATAGGGGCATCACACAGTGACTTCCAAAGGGCATCAAAACAGAGAGCTGCCATCAAAAGGTTTCTCATCCTCAGGTGTCTTCAGAGCACTGTCATCAGAGCTTTTATTCATTCTCAAATCCAAAAAGAGCCTTCCCAGTGTAAGGAGGAAGCCCAAAGCAACAAAGGAATCACAAGTTGTTTATGTTCAGGAAGAGGACAACAGGAGGGTTGTACAGAAGGAAGGATACATGGGCCAGCAGTGCATGCACTGAGCAAATGGCAGTCAGCAATGCACCACCAGCCTTCCACAACCATGCAGAGGTCTCAGCTTATAGAGCATGGTGCTAATAACACCACAGCTGTGGGTTTCATCCCATATGGACCCTTCATTTAAAAGCTGGACTCAGTGATCTTTGTGGGTCTCTTCCAACTAAGAATATTATGTGATTCTGGTGCTTTTGCTTTGGATTATCTCAGCCAAAAGCAGAAGCAACCTTCAGGCTATAGCTGCTGTTTCACACCTATCCCTCAGTAGATACCTGTCTGCTTGGTAGAGAACAGGCAGAACCCAATTCTGCCCCATGTCCTCTGCCATGGACAGCACATGAAGCACATGAGTCACCATGAGGAGCACATGCCTCACAGCACAAGCACAGCAAGTCCAAGCAGGAATACACATCCTTCATTTGCATCATGCAAGACTATCAGCCTACTTTCATCTTTCAAGGGCCAATGGGACTCATTCTCCTTCCCACCTGCACAGAAGGCATTGCAACTTGGCAGCTCTTAGCAGTGAGAAATTCCTGCTCTCTGGGAAATGGGGAGAGGAAAATATAATGTCTGTGTGAGAGGATCCTGGGATGGCATCACAAAATCCAAATCAGATAATATTCTGAGTTCAAAGGGATCCACAAGGATCATCAAGTCCAGCACTTAAGTGAATGTCCCACTCAGGTATTGATCACAACCTTGGTGTTAATAGCACCATGCTCTAACCGGCTGAGGTAATCTCAGGGTCCAATACAGCTGGCCTGCAAGGAGAGTCGATTTGAGGTGAAAACTCTTTGCACTTTCTCCTTCTAGTCAGTCAAAGCCACATGACCAAAGGAGAAGTCTCTCTCATCTCCATCCCCAAGCAATGCCCACCCTTTCAGCATAGCATGGACAGAGCCTGGAGCTACAGCTCATTTCCTTATCTGATGTCAGAAGCAGCTCTGAGATCATTCAGGCAGCCTCAGCATTAGGCCAGGACAAGTCCTCAGACAATACATGTTGGTTCCTTGAGCTGTTGTACACATGTCCCCAGACTGGCATGGTCACACAGGAGATTCAGTGCAGCTCTCTAGGCAAGGATGCCTCTGCATACCAGCAGGTACTGCCTGACTGGTTTTTGCTGGGCCTTCAATTCAGGAGCAAGTGGCCAAAGACAATTTGGATCCACAGACTGATTTCTTTCCCACTAAGCACTATTGCTGTCCTTCTCCCTCTGGAATCTCTGCCTGCAATTAGTTCCCTAGGAGGGGGCTTGTCTGTGCCATTAAGAACAGTTACATTATATGATCTAGGAGAAATCAATGTTCTAATAGTCAGCAAAGGCAGTGGAGGAGAGGGTGATGGGAGGGCTGTTTCTCTGGAGACACCCTTCTCAGTAGAAATCCCAGGGGTATTGCCCCAGGAA
Source organism: Spizella passerina (assembly GCA_013401375.1). Classification (NCBI taxonomy): domain Eukaryota; kingdom Metazoa; phylum Chordata; class Aves; order Passeriformes; family Passerellidae; genus Spizella; species Spizella passerina. The sequence continues at coordinate 5,416 of WBNQ01019151.1, forward strand.
AAGAAATAGTGAGGACAGTAATTAAACTTCCATGGAGCAATTGTTTACTGGAAGAAGCACAGAAGCTGCTCAGTGTCTCTCAGAAAGGCAGAGGCAGTGGCTAGACTCTCCCTAGGTGCAGATGAAGTGCCTCTGCCCTGTAGTCAGCAGTCTGTGGTGATTTACACCACAAGTGCTGGGAGGCAAGTGGTGGGAGGAGGGATGTGGATAGACACCTTTCCTTCAAAATACCCCTTTTCCACTGTCCACAGCGGTGTTTAAAGGTAGGACCACGCCTTGCAAGTATTGAAGCATCTGGATTGTGCAGTATAATTACCCTAAATGAAGCCTGAGACATTTTAATACCCTGAAGCAAGAAAACCTTCACTCTGCAGGCATCTTCCTCTCTCTCTTTTTCTCCATTTCTTCCTTGTACACCTCTGCAGTTCCTGGAATGACAAGCCACCTCACCGGCTGGCTGTAATTGCTGGAACCGTTCCCTAATGCTTTTCCCTTCTCCAATTGCATTAAACTGCTTCTTTAGAGGTACAGCCCTGTTTATTCATGCTGCTCGTGTGGAAGGGGGAAGAAATGCAGACTGCCTCTTCTCCCCTCTCCCTCCTTTGATTTGATGGGTGTGGCAGGTTTAAACCTTTGCAGCCGATGGCTCTCCAGCGCTGGGGTGAGGAGGAGAGGATGAAACAGGAGGGAAGCTGTCGTCTATGGCTGGTGATGAATGGGACTCATCTCACCCACAAGTGGGAAACCTACTTGCAGGTTATTGTTTAATCACTCATGCAATCCAATAGTAAGCACATATCCCCATAATGTCCATCTGTTCTAGTATGCAGTGCATGCAACACTTGCATTTCTAGCCACCTATCTCACTGCCCAGCCCTGTGTGTTACTGACTGCATCTCTCGCTGGCAGGAAAGGCTCAGTTCAGGTTTTCACACACAGGCTCAACCCAGCTTTTCAGTTATGCTACCTCTCAGCTGATAATTTTGTAGGCTCAGATTCAGAGGTGCAGTCAGCTGGAGGCAGAAATGACAACACTTAGATATCTGCATCTCTCATGGGCGGGCACAGTCAGTCAGTCAAATACTTCACTCTTCACACTGGCATCACACCCACAAGAAAGAATAATCTGCAAGGTATGAGCGTGTGAATAAATTTGTCTCTGAGGGGTGGGAGGACAGACACACACAGGCACACCTAGACACAAATGTGAAGAGATTTCTTCCACGCCCAAGCCTGTAATTTCAACATTTTGCTCCTTAGCTGCCAAAAAGGAGGGACACCAGGGACTTCCCCTGAAAAATAATTTGAGAAGAGCTGCTTTTATTTTGGGAAGGAAACTCCTGCCAGTGTTGAAGAACCCATTCCATCTTTTTCTCTCAGTGAAAGGTCTGGGTGGGGACAGAGCACATGCTGAAAAGCGAGATCTTTTTCTCCTCCCAGTCAGAGCTGTCTCTCATGTATCATCAGCTTTCCCGAGCGAGCCGCGGTATTGCCAGTTTGGCAATTGCGGTGTGCGTTCAGGTAGAGGAGCAGCAGCAGCCCACCCCTGCCCACGAAGGGGCTCGGGCAGGCGCGGTGCGGCGGCGCGGCTGCGGAGGGAGGCTCGGGCACGGAGCGTGCGGAGCGAGCGCACGGCGAGCCCGCGCCTGTGCCCGGAGCGAGGGGAGCGCCCTCCGAGCGGGGCCGAGCGCCGCGGGCACGCGCACAGACAGGGGTGTGTGCCCGCCGTGCGTCCGGGCGGGAGCGGGCACGGGGGATGTGTGCCAGCGGGGCACCTGCATGCCGCGCGTTCCTGAGCGCCACGGAACACAAAAAGACACGAGTAAGCCCGGAACGGTGTAAGGAACAGATACATCGGAACATCATTCGGGAGCTTCAATGCCCAACCTGCGATGCTACGGGCAGAATGATCTCTATTCCCCCGTGGCTCTCTTCTGACTCCAAAGAAACCCAGAGCTCCTACTTTATTTTAAAATTTGCCGTGCACCTCCGCCCACTGCTCTGTCACTTTGCCTCCCTGTCTGCCTTCCTTCTCCTCCTCTGCTCTTTTCATCCCGTATTTGCCATCAGAACGTGCTCTGCTGGCTGACTGCAACGTGTTCCCCCCTCCCCAGCCTTCACCCCCTCCTCCCAGATTTTGGTGAGCATATAATTAATTTCAGAGCACTGAAAAACCTGCATGAGGAAAAAACACAGGATGACGCAGGGTCTCTTTCTATCCCAATCACTTGCCCCTCACCATTATTCTACAAATTTCTCCTTCGTTTGCTAACACACATCTCCATTCAGAAACACACTTCAACCTGAATCTTCTTGCAACACTGTGCTGTTCACAGGAACTGTAGTTACTCACATCAGCGTGTGAACAGAATACTGCAGTGCTGTGCTGTAAAAGACACTGAAATTTATGCATATATAAAGAAAGTAACCAGTATGGTGCTGTGCCTGAGTTGAGTTTTGTGCTCAGAACAAGGACCAAAGCTCCTTGTCGCTACCTACAAATCCATAATTCTTGGAAGTTTCTAAAATGCCTTGCAAAGATATCTAGGGTCAGTTCCTTCCTCAAAGTTCCAACTGCATAAATCCAGCATCCTCCCGAGGAAGTCCAAGAGGTTCAGCCAAAAAGGCTTTCTTAATCAGGAGCAGGTTTGGGCTTTCACACAAAATAAAAGGGGGAAGGGTGAGGGGGAAATTATCTAAGTAGCTTTTTTTTCCTAATTTCATTATCCTTTTGGACAACAATTTTGACACTGAAACGAGCCCCCACCCAAATCTTCCATCATCTCAATTCCCTTACAGCAAACGCCAGGCGGTACCAGCATAGAAAATGAGTGGGTTTCCAACAGGTTCACACCGTGAGCTTCTCTTATCCCACCCGAGTTCGGAGCTAACAGAGGCGTGGTCCTCTGTGTCTTTACCAGCTGGTGCACAGTTGTCTAACTGGTTGTACTATGAAGGATATTGCAAAGAGGGTGACTGTCCCCATCCTAACGCTAATGCTTTTGTTATTATTTAATTGGATTTTTCACTGTAGCATAGGTTAAAAAAAATTCCTTCAGGTTAATTCTTGCTCAGATTGTTGCAACACAAAAAAAAAATGAATACACCTGTCCTCCACGCCACCTCACAGCACAGGCACATAAAGCATCTCCCATTCATCAGAAGCAGGAGCAATTGAGAGCATTCTGACCAGGGATCAAGGCTCACTGGGCATCCGTTCCTTTTTGGCATAAGATGAAGAATTGCTTCCTTTATCTCCAAGGTAGAGCCAGAGCTCATCACGTTTCCTGCCAGCCGCAACACACCCTTCCACTTTCCCCCCACCCCGCCCCATCCACACCCTCAGAACCACAGACAGAAAACCCTAGGCAATATAACTGACCCTATTAAAGAAAGAAAAAAAAAAAGGATAGAGGGGGGATTCTGGTAGCTCCCCCAAATGTGGATGTAGGCCACCCCCCTTCCCCACATCACCAGCCCCGGAAAGGCAAAACAGTCACGTTGCAGGGTGTGAAAAGAACCTTCAGTCGCAAGATGCTAAAGAATTGCAAAATAGACGTCTGCTGAAAGCAGCTGAAATTTCCTCCCCCCTTACCCCAACCTCTACCCCAGCCCCTCACACACTCAGGCAGACACGCACCCCACGGACATACAGACATCCAGCAGCCTGGGAGGCTTCTTAACAGAAAGAAATATAAAAATCTTAAGCTCTACCTGTTTTGTTCTTCTCATACAGCACAGCATGATCGTATTGTCCCCTTCCTTCCTTCTTCTTCCTTCCTTCTCCTCTCTCCTTTTCCTCTTCTCTCTCTTATCTCTCCCCCCACCCTCTCCACTCCCTCCCTCCCTCCCTCCCTCTCTCTCTCCCTCTCTCTCTCTCGCTCACACACACATACACACACGAGCACACGCGCGCACACACACACCAGGGCAGTTAGCAGCAACTGGAAGGTCCACAGCTACTGCTCATCACACATGCACACGCTGCCTCTCCCTGCCTCCCTCCCTACCCTTCCCAGAATTGTTCGCCAGCTCTCCCTGACTCGTCACCTCCCCACCCCACCCCCACCCCGGCAGCCACCCCCACCCCCCCAAGTCCCTCGCCAGCCTCATGAATAATTAAAATCTTCAATCTGGACCCAATTACCCAACGACTTTCCCACTGTACAGAGGCGACAGGGGAGAGGGGACACTGCGGGCTGCGCAGGGGTGGGGTGGGCTGGGGTGTGTCTGGGAGGCACCGGGCGAGCAGGGCACCGGGCGGCTGGGGAGCCCCCAGCCCTACTCCCACCGCAGCAGCCGAAGCCCCCTGGCCACGGCCAGGAGGGGGATTTACGAGTGAAGAAAGCATAAATCTTTGCTTGGGTGGGGTGGCGTGGGATGGGCATGGAGGGGAGAAGAGGGAATGGAGGTACTGCCACGGCAGGCAGTATATGCCGTGCACAGGTGATGTAGCGTACCGTAGGTGGGAGCTNTACACACACGAGCACACGCGCGCACACACACACCAGGGCAGTTAGCAGCAACTGGAAGGTCCACAGCTACTGCTCATCACACATGCACACGCTGCCTCTCCCTGCCTCCCTCCCTACCCTTCCCAGAATTGTTCGCCAGCTCTCCCTGACTCGTCACCTCCCCACCCCACCCCCACCCCGGCAGCCACCCCCACCCCCCCAAGTCCCTCGCCAGCCTCATGAATAATTAAAATCTTCAATCTGGACCCAATTACCCAACGACTTTCCCACTGTACAGAGGCGACAGGGGAGAGGGGACACTGCGGGCTGCGCAGGGGTGGGGTGGGCTGGGGTGTGTCTGGGAGGCACCGGGCGAGCAGGGCACCGGGCGGCTGGGGAGCCCCCAGCCCTACTCCCACCGCAGCAGCCGAAGCCCCCTGGCCACGGCCAGGAGGGGGATTTACGAGTGAAGAAAGCATAAATCTTTGCTTGGGTGGGGTGGCGTGGGATGGGCATGGAGGGGAGAAGAGGGAATGGAGGTACTGCCACGGCAGGCAGTATATGCCGTGCACAGGTGATGTAGCGTACCGTAGGTGGGAGCTGCGAGCTGAACGGGAGCTGGTAAATATGTGAAAATGGCTGTTAAAAATCCCTCTCCCCAGCACACCCGCAAACATATATGCACGTGCTGCCTTCTCCCTATGTGCAGGCATAAACCCTGAATAGTGATGTCCTGCACCACAGAACGGGACAACTTTCTCCCTTGTTCCCTCACTCCATCCCACAGACCTTCCACAGGCACAGAAAACGATACTCCTCCAATACATTTTCTTTTCCCCCAAACAGAATAGCTTCCAAACCCACAGAAATAATCCCTTTTCCTTCCGTATAGATCTCAATTAATTTCCATGCTGAAGTAATTTCTACACCTATTGATCTCTGCCTGCAAATTGCTGTGAACTATTGCGAGGCAGCTGTGCGTGTTCACACACGGAGGCAGCCCCCGTGCACGTGTGGCAGCAGGAGTGCATGGGTCTGCATGCACAGGAGATCATGGCGATGCAGGAGCCCCAGCAAACATTAATGCGCACATGCACTCGCTCCCAAGCACGTCTGGAAAGTTATAGCACCATGTTTTCTCAGAATATACATGAGCTGGATAGCTGTATCTGTCATTGGGAAAAAATATACCAGACAACAGTTAAACCAAAGTGTGACAATATTGGGTGTGTCAAATATTATGTTTTTTTAACTGCTGGATTTTTAGGATTTCATCGACCAAAATTCAAATTTTGCTTATTTCACTTACTTAGTCTGGGAGGCACAGTCAGATGCTGTTCTCTATTTAGCACTAATGTCACCATATCAGCTCCTCTGCCACAGCATGGAGTTACTTCTAATTTATTTTTAATATAAAACTGCCTGCAAAAGAGAAGAAAATTGTCTTAGGTTATTACTAAGGTCTTTGCTCTTTAATTACATCTAAATACATTATTAATACAAATATTCATGCATGTGTGCACACTTATACAAATAAATGCATACGTATATAGATATAGTTTCTGGAATACCCCTCAGTACAGACTCCTACATAATCATATCCTGTTGCTATGATATCATTGCAGTTCCCAGTACACCATTTATTTTAAGAAAAGCAAGCAGCATTTCAAAAAAATTCTAGCTAGCGATCTACATCAGTATGCAATTTAAGAAAGTGTATTTGGGGGTCAAGAAGGTATCAGCATTAGTCCTGGGTTACAGACTAGAAAAAGAAAATAATGATATGGTAATGACATTCAGAGAAGATACTATACTGGGAAGAGTTGCAAGTACCAGCTGACACAGAAGTAGACCAAAGGATTAAGTAACGAAAATCAGATTCAGCTTCAGAAAATGCATGCAGAGAAAAAGAAGGCAAACTGTGCAATCATAAAAGAGGAGAGGTAACAAGTGGAGTAGTAGAAAGCAGTGGACATCACATTTGAGGGAGAGATCTGTGACGTACGTCGCTGCTGACGACACCATGCCAAGGCACTGAGGAGCAGTGCAATGGTGTTTTGAATTACACCTGGGGGACTTAGGAGCCTCTGCCTTGGGCCCTGGAGTTGCTGGGGGCTCATCTCCATGATGAAGAGAGGATGTCATGAGCTTGTGGGCACTTGCCAACCCACATGGCTGTTCCCCATGCCCTTGGGAGATGGGAATCCCCTTGTCAAACATGTCTGAGAGCTTCAGCCAGGTCTCCCTTCGGTGACAATGAAAAGAAACGGGAACTTTGAGGGTGTGACCCAGACCATCCTAAAGCAGGAGCCTAAACTAGGTCAGACAAATCACGCTTCAGAAGTGTTTTAGAAGCTTCATTTTCTTCCCACTGACAAGGCCTTTTTTAGGGAACCTCCCTGTGCTAGGGAGCCCTGATGAGGAAAGCCTTCCCAGCCCCCACCTTTCTCAGACACCCACCTCGAGGGGGAGCAGGCTGGCAGCAGAACTGTGCTGGTGTAGTCAGGGAGGGTCAGGACATTTTCCTGTGCTTACCCCCATCAGCCACAGCCAAAGGCAGAGCCAGCTCTCTTCATGCCCAGCCCCACAAGCACTGTATGCTCCAGTTTATCACAAGTAACTTTCAGCACACAGACAAAACCTCTTCAATGTGCTCCCCAAGCATACAGACTTAGTGGTGAGTAGCCAGTCCTCTATAGGCTCACATGCATGTTTTCTCTGAATTAATCTCATTACAGAGAAGAGCAATATATTGAAACCTGAATTTTCAGGGCATGTCAGTTCCTAACACCACTGTCTTTCAAGTCAGGACCCTTTAACTAGATTTAAAAGTTGGACCTGAAATTCTTCAGCAAATCATATGGTTCTGACAATCATATCCCAGCCATGGATATCCATTGCCCTGCCATTTTGGCTGTTTTCAAACTGTAAAGTAAATTATCTCATAACACAGCAGGAAGAGAGGACACAGCAATGAAAAGGCCAAAGAGAATGAGAGAGAAATAAAGGCACAAACTTCAGCCAGGGAGTTAATGAAAATCAGAAGGAAAAATTAAGGGAAGAAGAACAGGTGAATCTCTCTCTCTTTAAGTGCCCAATTGAAGATGGGATGCTTTCATCCAAATGACACCTTTGTCTCTTCAGGGCACTGCCAGCTCTGGCTCATTCAGCACTCCTTCGGAGTCGCAGGATAACACTGCGTCACGCAGTGTGGATGTGCCCTGAAAGGCCCCTTTGACCTTGGCTTTTGAATCTACACAACTAAAAGGAAGAGCAGTTCCAATGAATAACATGAATGGGGGACTAGGGAAGTCACTAGAAGAAGGGGGTGAACAATGACCGTAGATTTTAAAAGCTTCATCTGTGAGACTTCACTGAATGACAGCTAGGGAGGTGGAGAAGTGTGATATTTTCAAAAGCTACAAGCCCCTAGAAGGGAATCATCTGGAGTGATATATAGTCCACTGTTTGGTGTATGCTGCATGTTGCTTCACCATGAAGGGGCGTGTGGTTCATATAAAGTAATTATTATGATGAATTCTTTAATTCAAAGTCATATCTTTAATTTAAAAGGGTAAAGATCATTTCAAAGTAGCAAGACATATTAGTGGTTATTACAAAATAAGGTCGGTCGAGTAAGAGACATAAAACTGTGCTTTTAAAGCCTGTTCAGTTCTGCTGCAAGGTTACCCCAGGAGCTTGAGGTCCATATAGATTGAAAGAAAAGGATCTTCAGTCCAGCTGCTAATTTTGTTTCAATACCAAGACATCAGATTCAGTTTCATTTTGAACAAGCGCTTAGTTTCAAACTGCTCCTGGGACTGTAATCAAGTTAATTCCCTGGCCAAACAAAACTAAATATGAAACCAAGAAGAAAACAGTTTGCCTATAAGATTGTCCCAGTGGTAACCATACTAAACTGAAGAGGCGTCTCTTTGAGAGAAGTACTGTGAAAGTCCCGTTACTAGGGATATTTAAAGCTTCAGTAAAAACAGCTCTGAAGTGAGCGACTTGCTTTCATTGGGAGATAGACTGGGTTTTCTCTCAATTCATATCTTCCACATATAGTGGTAGCTTTGCCTTTTGTTAGCCAACTTTCATGCTGGCGGGAAAAAAGCCAATTTCATAAAGATTTTTTGGTATCCTCATTTGAATAGGCATTCCTGAAAATCCCACTGTGGGACCACTTGTAATTTCAGTCTCCTCAGTAGCTTTGCAGGTCTGGTCTCATTTGTCCTCACTTTCAGTCATCTATGTCTTAGTGACAAAAACCAGTGTAATGTAACACTACAACCAAACTCCTTTTCTAAATTATTTAGACATAGTCATGAATCTCCTCAGAGGAGTACCCATTTTTCAGTATAAGGATCACTTATGTCAATTTACCTTGGATTTCACTTAATCCTGAATTATTAATATTAGAAAACGATAGCCTAGTTTATTTTGACCTAAGACCAAAATAAGAGTTTTAAAGCCATGATTTTCAAAGCCACAATGCCACTTACTCTTGCAGAGAAGGCTTCAGAAAATTCCAGGAATGCTCTAATTCATGTAGTGTCTTTAATGACTGCTGGGTTACTTATCCTGGACGATACTGAGCTCATGTGACATTAGCACCTGTTGCCATCAAGCTAGTCACAGGGATGTGCACAGGTGCTCTGCCTTTGTTCCCTGTGATTTCCATTTTTCTTCCCATGCCTGCACAGCTGGGCTCACAGCACTGAAGACACCTGACTTTACAATATCCCACATAATAAGAAATGAGCTCAATAATTTCCCTGTTTTCAGCATTTTAGAAAAAAAATGTTTTCTATAAATTGTGTGGTATATACAAACTCAAATACCTGGGTAAAACCAAGGGGAGAATAATTTTAACATACACAAAGAATGATCTGAACAACCCCTAGGTCAATGGTAATTATTATTAAGCTTCAGAATCATCAAAAATTCAAACATAACAGTTAAATCCCAGCACAGCTTAGTGCTGAAACTGTAACTCTTCAATAAAATGAAGTCTAATCTGCTTGTCTGTCAAAAAGAAAAATGTCATCACAGAAAGCAGTCAACGTATCAGCTATTATTCTCAATGTAGTTGTAGTTTGCCATGGGGGAATGTGATACTTTACAAGCCAAACCAAATGTGAGACAGGATGACCCAGGAAGTCCCTTTCTTATTCTCCAGGGACCCTTCAATATGTGCTGCTGTACACAGTGCCTCCTGCTGTACCACAGGCTCAGAAAAGCAAACTTTGAACAAGAATCAGTGTCAATCAGGAGCTCAGCATGGGCCAATTTCCCCTGCTTCTCAGGCTGGCCCCACCCTTCACTCCATCCTGCAGTGCCATGACGAGGGGCTGTCAGTATCCAGGCTCACACCTCACAGGGCCAGTGGTGATGGCTGTGCTGTTCCGTGTTGCGGGGAGTGCTGGGGCTGAGGTGTGAGACCCACACACTGACTGCACACAACTGGAGAAGGAAAGTCCACCCTCAGGTCTGTTTTACTCCCCTCTTGGCTTCATCTTCCCTCCTCTTCCTCTAGTGCCATTCCCCTGGCACTGCAGTGCTGAATAGGGGAGCTGCCCAGTGATAGATGACAGTAGTGTGGTGTGAGGCACAATTTCCTGAGCCTGCTTTGCACCACCTGGTCCTGCTCTGCTCGTGCTCACAATGCCCCTCATTGATGCCAGGGTGGGGATGACCGGCATGCTTCCGCACTGGGAGGAAGAATGAGCAGAGACAGGTTCATCCTCCTTCTGTGCTGTCTCCTCAGCTGACCAGACTCTTCTCTCCAGACTAAGAGCTGACTTGAGCTGAAGCAGCCTGCATGAAGGAAGATACATGGGGTACCCTGGACAGAGACAGGAAATGAATAAGAGGGAAAACAACTGAAGACCTTCCTATGGCCTTAACTGGCACTTCAGTGTCAGCTGTGGAGTGAAATTTCCAGAGATGAAGGACACCCAACAGGCCAAATCTGCCTTTCAGGCAAGGGATTAAAAATTTCTAACCATGGTCATGCTTCACTCACAGGTACATGGTGACCAGGCCACGCATTGATCGGGATCAATGACAGAAGATAGAAGCAAACCCGAAAACACAGACTGTTAATGGATTTAGGAAATATTTGTATTAGAGAAGTAATGGAGTGAGCTGACAGGATCCTTTCACTTACCCACAGCTGTACATGGGGGAGTTAGAACAGCAAAGATCTTCCAAGAATTAAAAAAAACCAGGAAAACTGTAAACATCCACTTGCCTTTAAAGACCTAAGAAGGCTGTCTTCCTTGCCTTGACTTCATTTAATTTGGCCACAAGATACCCACTGAGAGGAAAAAGGAAAGTCCAGATCCCTCAGTCTGCCAGGCAGACATGGTATATGCAGAGGATTGTTCCCTTGCAGTAGGATCCTCAGCACAAAACTCACTGCATCTGATTGAAGTGGAAGTGCTCCCCAGTCCAAAACACAGAACACAGGGCTTGGACAGAGAATGGGTCATAGTTCAGTCTCACCACAGTTAAAATTTTGTTACAATTAAAAGAGTTCCACGTTATCAGATCTGCACCATACCCAACATTCTTAAGAGTGCCCTGTTACAGCAATTATTATTTCTTTTCCAAGACCTCACTGTTAGCCAAAGGAACTCACCCCAGAGGGCAGGAAACACAGATGGAATTTTATTAAGAGTCCAGGTCTTTGCAGGCGGGAATCCAAATCTGCTGCCCCGTGCATAGAAACTGCATTACAGCAAAGGGCCCTATTTTAGCTCAGCTCTACAGGATACTGAGCTATGTTTCTGGACTGGGATTTTCTGGAGGTTTAGGAGTTGCTCCAGGAGTTGGGAATTTTCTGTGTAAGTTTGAGGGATTGGCTCCCTCCCCAAGCAATTCTGGTGGCAAGGAGAAAACTAAACTTTCTGGAGAGGGGCAGCCTAATTTCTCAAAGCAGTCCCACTCACTACCAGACATAACTGTTCTATACAACAAAGTGCCATATCCCCTGCATGCCTGGCACTGTGACATGCTAGAGAAGCATGTGACATGCTGCCAGTCTTGGTTCCCACCTGCTGCATCCCTTTCTTTGCCCTACAACCTGCATGCACAATTCACTCAGGTTGTCTCTGGTGTAGTTGCCACCCAGAGCCGTCTGTCCCCTCTGTCCAGTAGCTGAGGCACAACCTGACCCAAGTAGAGGCCAGAGAGGGTTTCTGAGCCTGCAGAAGGCAGCAGGAAGCAGAAAGGGAGGTGACGAGGACACACAGTCAAGCACAGAGAGACCTTTATGCCTGCTCTGGTAATGACACAGCAGAGCAGGGCTCAGTGGAGGGGGAAAGGTCTCCTTCAGCTCGAGGGAGAAAGGAGGAAAAAGGCATTAGTTTACTACCTACACCAGAGAGTATAAGCATGCTGACCTAGATGATCTTCTCATGTGTGTTCATCTCAGTGGGGTCAAGTTTAAACTTACTTTAATAACATATGCTATAAAATTTGAAGGGTAATACTTCCGTGTTGCCCTAATTTATTCAGCTAGAGAGGAGGAAAAAGAAGTTCATTCTCTGTTTGTTATGAAAGCTAAGCTCAAATATGAACAATGTTCCCTAGTAAATGATGGAGAGTTTGACAATCTTGTCTGTATCATATCATCATATATTGAAAGGTTCTATTGTTAAGAATACCTACAAGAGAATACAATTTTATCTGCTTCGGGAAGTGTAATTCTGAGCTTTCTCATTTTAGAGTTCTTTTCAAGTCAAGGATCTGTGTTAAGTCTTTATAAAGTTAGAAAAGCAAATTATATATGTCCAACTTTCTTAAAATTAGTCACAGTTCAAAAATAACACTGCCATTGCCTGGGCTACATCCAAAGCAGCATGGCCAGGAGGGCAAGGAAGGGGATTCTGCCCCTCTACTCTGCTCTGTGAGATCTCACCTGCAGTACTGAACCCAGCTCTGAGTTTCTCAGCACAGGAGGGACATTGACCTGTTGGAATGATCCCAGAGAGGGTCACCAAGATGGCCGGAGGGATGGAGCACCTCTCCTAAAAGGCAGGATGAGAGAATTTGGATTGTTCAGCCAGGAGAAGAGAAGGCTTCATGGTGACATAATTGTGGCCTTCCAGTACCAGAAGGGAGCCTGCAAGAAAGATGGAGAGGGACTTTTAACAAGGGCATGTAATGACAGGACAAGTGAGAATGGCTTCAAACTAAGAGTAGGTTTACATTGGGTACTAGGAAGAAATTCTTAATGTGTGGCTGATGGGGCACTGGAAGACATTGGCCAAAGAACTAGTGGATGCCCCATCCTGGAAGTGCCAGGATGGATGGGGCTTGGAGCAACCTGGTCTAGTAGAAGGTGTCTCTGCCTATGTCAGGGATTTGGAAGTAGATGGCCTTTAAGATCCTTTCCAATCAAAACCATTCTATGATTCTTTTCAAGAACAGCACTGAGTTCTGCCTATAACTTGATATGTCTTTAATTTCCTTCTTAAGGCTAAAAGCTTAAAAGCAAAATAAATCAGAGAAAACAAAACACTCAGTCCTCAGGCAACATGAAACACAAAAATGTGACAACCTGACAGTGTCAGATAATCGCCGTGTTGCACATGACACAGGCCAGGCCCTTCCCTGCTTAGCTGTCAGCCACTAACAAGGAATGTTAAAATGTTAAAATGTTAAAATGGCGGCATGGCCATTTTCATTCTTGCATTAAGCTCAGTAGTTACCAAGCCATGGCTTGAGGCATGGTGATGCCCTCAAGGTCTTCCAGCATTTCCTGTAACCCTTGGGAACTAATAGGCTAAAACAGCCCAACAGGGAGAGGAAAGCTGCTAAAACACAGAGCTCATTTAGTATTGTTGCTTGAAAGCCAGTGAAGGTTATTAATTCTTAGATCTTTGGCAAAACCTGCCTCCTTTGTATGTTTAGTCATCCAAGAAGTCAAAATGGCCTCCCAAAGGATGCTGAGCTACTCTGTCTGACTTAATTTTGATCATACTGTGCCCACTGAAAATGGGACTTTGCTGGATCTCCCTTTTTATCATTTTATCAAACTCCTGCAGGCTCTTACTAGATCTTCTTCACATGCAGTGCAACCTCGCTGGCCCAAAATTTGTCTCGTTATTTCCCAGGACATCAACAGATCCTGTCTGTCTAAGTACACAGGTATCACACCCCAGGAAAACTAAAGGATGATTTTGTACTTTGAAAAATTATGTCATGCTCAGCATTAAAGCCCTATTCCTCTACACACAACAGATTCAGGAAGCATTTGTTTTATCTTCATTGACTTAAAACTGATCTTAAATCCTATCTTACTGTCACTTCCTCCAACATTCTATTGTACAATACTTTCTGTCTTTCTTGTAGCAGTGAGATAATCTACACATATTAAAGTTGTTTGTGCTGGACATGTAATTTCACCTAACACTGAGAATTACACCACAGTTTCTACAAAGACATTATTAAAAGGCATAAGAGATGATAAATCTGTTTACCATCTCCTGAAATGCTACTAAGTGGACAGAAATTCTGCTTGGTAGTCACACTCTGCTTTTCAACCCTCAAAAGCAAAATTCATTAATGATACTGAAGATTTAAAATTCTTTATTATACCCAATGCAATCATGCATTTCTGTAAAATCTATCCAAGCATTCCAGTCATAAACCCATGAGGGTTTTGTTTGCTTTATTGTGTGTTTTTTTGCTTGCCGTGGTTTGGGTCTTTTGTTTGCTTGTTTTGATTCATTGGAAATTTTTGGATCTGCTGTGAATTCTGTCGTTCTAAGATCCTTTTTCCTAGGAGGTAAATCCATAGAAGTATCAAAGTTAGAATTCTTCAGACTGTCCAAAATATGCCTTGATAAATATTAGTTTATAAGTGGATTTAAAATTTGGATGCAGAACCACTTGCTTTCAGTTTTTCAAATTTCTTTTCAACATCCGAATGAACCCAACTCAGTTACATTATCACTGACTTCAGTCACACTTTGTTCTCTCCTCAGTCACCCCAGTCAAGGTCCTAACAGACTCTGCTGCTTTCCCCTGGTCCTGGTGTTCAATTGCTCTTAAGTAAAGCTTAAAGTAAATCAACATTATCTCCTGAAACAAATAGATATTTTCATAGACTTCAGGAAAGAATTCTTTAATAGGAACATGCATAAAGCTGAGGAACAACATCTTTTTCTCAATGTATGCACGTTTATGCCCTGGCAACAGCATTATCTATTTTTCTAAGGCTTAGCCCTGAGTTCTTATTATTTAAAAGCTATGTACTTTTGCTGCAGTGTTTACAAAGCACTCACTCCTTTCTTTTACAATTTCAAACCGTTCCATATCTGTTTTTCACAGCAGCAATGTATTTACTGCTCCTAACATGCTTTGGACCTTGATAAATTTTCTTCAGTTTCTCAATTACCACATTCCTAAAGGAAGAAACAAAATCTTCACTGATCTTTAGGTTCCTTTGAAATACATCATAGTTCATCTTTGTTATTAGTCTGCCAAACATATCCACGGTTAAGGTAATTAATATTACTGCATGTGATGAAGACACTTTTTGAAGTATCTGAAATCAGATTCTTTTGAAGTCATATGTGGAAAAAACCTTATTCTGTGACCCTATGGTACACAGTATCCCCCAATTCTACCCCATGTTCTTAATATTTCCCCTCTACTGTACTTTTCATAAATTCTTCCTGACACAGCCACCACCTCTATGGTTCCCTCATTTGACTCCTATGACCCTGAATAACTTCTTTTGGCCTATCCATAAGGGAAGAAACAGAACTTGCTATGGCTCTTTCAGACATTCTCTACCTCAGAAAGTATCAGAGCTGAAAACTCTTACAGTCTGGAAGAGTGTCTGGTAGAAGCATCTTTGCTGTTTCTTTTATTGCTTCTCTCGGTCCCCAATTTTGGCTCCTGAATAAAGTGAACTAGACAGACCTTTGGTCTACTCAAAGATGGTCATTCTCAAGCTGCTTAAGAGAGTGAGTAACACTTGATTTTCCCTGCCTCTCCTTTACAAATTTGAATCTTTCTCTGCCATCTACCCAGAGATGATATTTATGAAACTCTTGGAGGGTGAGCTATCTTTGTGATTGCTGTCTTGTTGTCAGACATGGGTGGGATGAGATAGTGAGTTGAAGTTTCCTCATGACAGGGACAGACTGACATTCTGAGTCAGCAGAATCACCAGTATGTTGGTAGGTTTCTTTGCTAATTTTATGCACTTTTAATATAATTTACTCCACGGATGGGTTTCCAGATCAATGAATAGCATTTCAGACCCACCAGAAGCTA
>WBNQ01019152.1:0-12323 GCA_013401375.1 Spizella passerina
ATACTCTGATTTAATTTTGTTAAAGTTAAGGAAATGAAGCAATGCTTCCAAAATCTGACCTGGCTCAGGCTTCCAGCTGGGAGAAAGTTCTGCTCTTCCTAAAGGCTTGTAGCATTTGATGGAGGGAAAGCTCAGTTAATTTTCTTCACTACATTTCTTGCCCTCAGCTCTTGTGTAGCTGTGTTGCTTTTTGTAGCTGATCTGTTGCCTGCATAAGTGGAGCTGCCTCTTTATCTGCATCCCCTGTTTCCCCCATGCTCTCCTTCTCCATAAATAATGACACACTCTCCCTTTTCTCTCCTCCTCCCTCCCAATCTCATTCTCTTTCTTTTGGTTTTGGGACTTGCTGCTGTTCCCTGCTGCAGCCTGAGCACTGCTCTAATTTGCCTTATGCGGCAAGGGCGACTGCACTTTGTAGAGCTCTCTCACAAGTAAATAGCAATGCCAAGCAAGATAAATGAAAACAGTAGAAATGGGAGGATTGCCTTGTAGCCTTGGATGTTCCCGTTCTGGCTGTCGGCAGGAGGAGGGTCCCAGGTGAGCTCCAGCTGGCTCGCAGAAAGGGAGTGGACTTGGATGTTCTGTGGGGCCAGCGCCGGTGCTAGGGAGGAAGGAGGACAGAAGAATTAACAGTGACAAGCAGAATTAGCTCACAGCCAGGTTTTTCATTTGTAGGAGGACCCAGGACAGGTTCTGTTCATGCCACAAGTCAGCAATGAGCCAGCCCCGGGGTATCTGCGTCATTGGGATGTCTCGGCACAAGAGGAGTGAGGAGCAGCTGAGCCTCGGGACGTGGCTGTGCTCTGCTCCACACAGGCTGCCTTAGACACTGAATCAACTCAATCCTGCCAGCAGCTTTGAAAAAGAAAGGAAAATTTTGCCTTGGTTCGCTGATAGTTTGGGGCTCACCTTTGACAGTGGACGGTGCTCCTGATCGACTGTTCCTGGTGAGCAAGGCAGCCCCGACCACCATCAGCCCAAATGCCACTCAGCAGCAAGACTTTGGGCTAAAATACTGCCTAAAATTACCTCCAAACCCAGACAGCTGCTAATCAATGCACTATTATTTTATGTATGACAGAATGACTTTTAGTTTGCTACTACAGCTTTTTGTTAGCTCCACTTTGATTACACCTCCACATGCACACACTGGCCCTCTTTGGCTCCTGATGGCATTTCTTCCTTGCATTGTGCTGTGCTAGAAAACCAGTCTTTGAGTGCACCAGGGTCACTCCATCCCTTCCCTTTGTCAGGATCCCACTTGGTGCAGGTGGATTTTCCTCCCCAGCAGCTATTGAGGACGCTCTGTTCTCCCAACCTGCTGTCTGAGCCTCCGGCAGGTTTCAACAAAACAGCTCCTGTTCTGTTCACAGGAAAGGTGCTGAAGCGTGTCCTGCTCAAGCTGCAGAAGTGGGGAGAGAAAGGCAGGACAAAGGCTCCACTTCTCCTTTCTCTGTGTTCACAGTGCCATAGCCTTCTGCCAGACCCCCTGAGAAAGTTGTCTCTTTTCTCTCTGCCCCTTTCTGGGCCATAAATAGAAGCGATAAAATATTCACCGCTTGCACTGGATAGTGCTGGTTAGCTGCTCCTCTGGAGACTTCTTTCTTAAGAGAGAATGACCTTCATATGTCACACTTTTCTACCAATACTCCCTCCCCCCAGAGTTATAAAATAAAAAAGTAATTAACACCCACTCAGCCTGACACCAACTATTTATTTTGTTCTAACTGTGTGGTTTCCATATTATCACTGCCCACCCTGCCGTTAATGGAAATGTTAATAACCAGCGCCAGGTTGTTGTGACAGATGCTTGGGCTCATTATCAGAAATTCTTATTTACCGCTCCATTAAACGACAGAATCGCACAAAAAAACAATTCAATCAAAACTAACTGGAGGAATTTTAACAGCCACATTAATAATCCAAAACATAAATAAAGTTAATGTCTTTTGCATGTTTGCCATCGGCAACTCTATTGCAAAATTATTGCTATACAATTAAAACGCGAAAGGTAAAATTGAAAATAGCCTTTATCCGAGGGCTTGGTTAAAACTATTTATTTATTGTG
The DNA here is from genome assembly GCA_013401375.1 of Spizella passerina. NCBI lineage: Eukaryota > Metazoa > Chordata > Aves > Passeriformes > Passerellidae > Spizella > Spizella passerina. The sequence continues at coordinate 2,069 of WBNQ01019152.1, forward strand.
GGTTTTTTTGTTTTCTTTTTGGCTGGATGGTGAATACATGAGGTGACAGTGACCATCAGTAAACCCTAGTTTGGTCACAAGGGTGCACTTGTCTAATTATTGCCCTGCCTTCTGTGCTCATTGCTTGGCTGGATGCCCTCAGTGCAAGGCAGTGCTGTTAGGGACCAAAAACCTCAAGATTTTGAGAATTTCACAGCACAAACCATAGCATGAGGCCAAACTGATCACAAAAAGCAAAGCTGAAAACACATCCCAGAGATCTGCCAGGATGACACGCTCAGGGAAACAGGAGCGTGTACAATCACAGAGGAAATGGGTCCCTTTAGCAATGTATTTCCTTTCTAAGGAGTGACACCACTGTCTGTCCTGAGCTGACAGCTTCACAGTGCTCTCAACACTCGGGTCTGAAGCAGCATCTACAAGAGCGTTTTTCTTTGGATGCCATGTGGCAGCCTGGAACAAATACCGCTTCTGAGACGCGACCATCACAGGAGACGGCGTGTACAACCCACTGCCAGAAAAACACTGCTTTTCCTCAACCCCTTCATGCAGCACATCTAAGAAACACAGTGGTTAAAACCTGCCAGTGATAACTCTGCACCGACACACTCGCTGCTGCAGCTGCACTTCTGCTGGCGCGGCTGAGGAAAATTTGACGGGAGGAATGAAAAAAAAGTGTGGAAAAAGACATTTCTCTTCACTACTCCAGAGCCTCCATGAGACACGAGATGCAAATTGTTTGGTTTTGTGCCCTGTGAGTCTGTCCCTCTGTTCAACTTTCAAAGGCTGATGTGTCCCTCCTCCTCTAAGCTCAGATTTCTTGTTGACAGCGAGGGACAGCAGAAGAGTGCTGCTGACGCTTGATGTGGCTCTGTGCAAGAACACGTTCCATTAAGGGTGAAGTGAAATACTTCAAAAAGAAGGAAACACATCCCTGAAGACCCCACCTGTTTGCAACCCCAAACCATTCCCTGAATATATGGATAGCTTGTGCCAATAAGAGCAAGTGCATTTTAAAGGTGAATTCAAAAGGCTTTTTACCTTCTAGGAATGCTCTTCAAGATTACTGAGCTCAGGATTTTTCACGGCTGTTGAAATCTCAAATACATAAAAAGCAAGGTTAGAGCTGCATACCTCGCACTGCTTTAGGTGTTAGTGACATTATCAACTATAGCAGGAGCGACACAGACCCCTGAGGGTCTGAACACAGCTCTTGGCAGGTGGAAAGCATTTCACTTTCCCTGAAAAAAACATCTGTGTACTCATGAAGTCGAATTCTGCGCACGTATCCTGCCTTGGAATCTCATGCAGATATTTGTAAACATTTCTTATCTGATTTCAATTTACCTTTGAGATTGTCTCCTTGAAACTCACTCTCAGCCAAAACCTAAGGAGAAAGACTGAGCAGGCTGTGTAGCACTTAGTAACAAATAGCAACAAATATGGGCTGGGCTGCTGTTGGCAGGATCAGGTAAAGACAACAAATCTATCCAGAAACGTGGTGAGAGTGTCAAAACGAGCCCATAAATAAAGTTACACATCTAAATCCACATTTAAACATATCACTGCCCTCATTTCCCAGCTGCACTGAGCAGTCTCTGCTCTCACTGCAGGCAATTTGAGCTTGCAAATGCTTCTAACCTTTAAAGAGAAGGTGCTTGAAATCCCCAGTGGCCTCCCTGCTCCAGAGCTCTGTGCTCTGCAGAAGGTTCACCTCAGCTTTTCTCACTTGGGATATTTGTTCTCTGGGCTGTGTGGCACCCAGAGCTTTCCATCAATATGGAGCTACTATTCCTTTTCCCAAATGACAATCACCACGATGCTCTGTGGCACAGGTAGGCTACAAATCCTTGTGATTCATTGGGCAAACTTGATAACTGGTTTTGTGAAGCATTCCTCACTGCTCTTATAACTGCTCCAGTTTCTGGGCAGCAAAGGATTTCTCCTCTACTAATTTTCTAATTTTTTCTGCAGTAGCAGTGTCTCTGGCAGGACACTCACAGACAAGTTTGGGACAAGATTTCCTGATACTCACATGCCATTTAAGTAAAGATTCAGGCCAAAAATGAAGAGAAAAATGCAGTGAAAGAGACTGAAGGATTTTCTGTGCATCAGCTTGATCCCAAACAATCCCAAGCAAATTTCTGTTTTGTAAAGACCACTGATCCTTTTCTATCTAGCAAGTGTTTCCCCCAAGTTCTTCAAAGCATGACTTGGAGAACATGCCTGCCTTTCTTCCTTAGTAATCAATATGTTTGCATTTTGGTGTCAGCACCTAGAGGCCATTTTGGTGTTAGACATAGAGAATCTCATGGCACAATGTGCTGCATAAACACAGAACAAAGACACAGCTCCAGGCCCCAAAATCCTCTAATCTGTCTCCTCATTACAATGGAAGGGTGGTTGCAGCCTGTTTTGAGTATCAGCTGTAATTTTCCCCACGCAGTGATTAAAAACAAGGGACAGCAGTGTTCAGTTCAGTGTGTGCCGATGGTGAAATCTTGCACACCAGAGCTTCCAAAGTTTACACACTGATTCCTGGCACACACAGTCATGGGAAATAGGGCTAAAAGGGTTTGGAGAGGACTCAGACATCCTCCTCCTGGGTCACACTGGGATCAGCTTGCTGGTCAGATTTTCATGTAATCTCAATCACTGACTTCTTTCCAGATTGTGCTGCCATTCCCACACAAACTCTGCCAGCACCTCTCTACTTTAACAGCTCTTAAAATAGGGGTTTGTATAATACCCATACTTTAAAAATAAAAATAAACAAAATAGGGATATCTATTATAGAACACTAACAAAATAACTCCCATATTATTCTTTGTGATGTCTAACCTAAACCATCCTTACTGTATTGAAGTTATATCCCTGCAGTGACATGGAGATTGCTGCTTCTTCAGCTGCAGCCACTGTCTTCAAGTCACAGTGTAGATAAGCAATAGTTTAGTGGATTCTAAAGCCAAACACAACACAACAAACAGAAGGTCTCCAGATAAAGCAGTGAGACTGATCAGCAGAATGGGCAAAGTGGGGTTTTTCTGCAGTACAGGCTTGGAGAAGAAATGTGAGGATGGTACCTCCCAGGAATGACCAAAAAGGTGGATGTGCAGATGTCTGTAGTCACTCCTTGCATGAAGGAAAAGTGGCATGAGAGAAGGATGTTCAGTGTTTATTGGCCATTTTGGGACAGAGTCTGGGAGGGAGCAGTGGGAGGATCAGAGCTTCCCCAGCAGCAGAGCCTGGTGCCATCAGGAATGCTGCGTGAGGGATGCTGATTAGCTCAATAACAATTAGTCAGTTGTGCTTCAAAACCAGCTACTGCGAAGCTGCTTTCCACTGTGCAGAGCAGCACAAGCTATATTTAGAATGTAAAACACACTTCCCACTAATTTCTGCCTGTTTTAGGCTGGGCTGCATTTCGTGATGGAAGTCGGTGCTTATTGCAAGGGCTGAGCTCTCTGTGGTTACTCAGATGTGTTTCAGAGGCACTCAGAGAGGCAGAGCCACATTCCAGGGATGTGGGTCTTAACCCCTCCAGCATTCTCCATTTGCTACATTGGGCCTGAGTGCTCCTGCCCTCTTACTCAGCAATTTGGCACCAACGCTGCCCTGCCAGGTTTGTGACACCCTGAGACATGAAATGAGTCTCAGCAAAGGAGCAATCTGGCCTCCCCATCATTGAGATATTCAACTGGATGGGGGAAGAGGCTAAAACAGCTGTAGAAGCCAGGTTTTAGTTGGAAATACTCCTTTCCAAGGGATGTGGATGTAAGTGTTGATTTACACAATTGCACAGAACTGTATAAAAGGAATTAAAACATCTCCTCACGCAGTGGAAGTGAACACAAGAAGAACTCGAAAAACACCCCTCTCACCTTCATGAATGCTGAGGACGACAGGGCAGAAATGCAAAAATAGATGTAGAATAGAAAGATAAAAATAGAAAAGCCTGTTTTAGTGGAGAAGAAAGGGTGAAGAGGAGAAAGAGAACAGCTGTCAGGATGAGAACTTTGGGAGTCTGGAACACCTGCAGTTGTTGTACTCTGTGCCATCTTGTCTGGGTAGGCAAACACTTGGCTCTCCTCTGTATACCACGTTTAGTACAGTAGCTGTGTTTTGCCACATCAATTTTTTAAGGGTATTAAAGTAATGAAGAAATATAAATCAAAGCAGCTGCAAATGATCCCCAAATGTAACATCCCCAGCTTCTATGCTTAGCACTGGGAAGCTTCCCAGTGTTGGCACAGGTATTGTCAGCACCTGCAGAGATACAGGAGGGAGGGGAGATGGCATTCCTGCAAACTGAATTCCTGAAAACTGAAATGAAACAAGGACTGGAAGTGCAGTGTCTTTTCCACAGACACAGATCTAGGGGCTTAGCTGTCAGTGCCCTTTTTGAACTGAGGAGCCATCCTCATCCTGTTCCTCACTAACTCTTCCAGTGGTGAAAACACTGTTCTGGGAGCCCTAATCTTTTTAAGGGGGTTTGGATTTCCCACATGAGTGAGCCATGTGCAATCTGGGAATTTCATGATCTGGGTATTAGAACCACGGCAAACCCCACAGAGCAGTGCTGTGAAAGAGCTGGCAAACAAAAACTACACAATTTTCTTTTGCTGAATTCCACAGTTCTACTTAGCAAACACAACCCTAGAAGAGGCTTTCAGATTGCATACTGAGATTATCCATCAAGGAAGTGAGAGAGCCTGGCCCAAAGTAAAGCCCTCACAGAACTGTCAGACTGCCTCTGGAAAGGGCGTACAGGTGGTTGAAACAAGGAGTGGGGGGAATAATAAAATGAGTTTTTCCCTCTATTTCTTTCATGTCAGGAGGGATATTAACACACAGGCAGGCAGCCCATCAGTCAGCAGAGATGGGCCATGAGCAGCAAGAGCCTGACTGCATTAGGGAGGCACGAGCCTGCAGGCTGAAACCCCCTCTCTCTTACACCCATGAAATCAGGGATGGCTCCTGCAGCTCCCTCTCCCTCACACCCCTGCACTTGGGGGTTTCTCCATTGAACAGCAGAAACAGTTGTGCAAGGGGAGCAGTGCCAGCTCTGGTGAGTGCAGAATTCACCCCCAGGAGGGGCTGAAGGTTGTTCAAGGGATGGTGAGGAGCTGCTGATCCTCTCTTGTGTGCACTGGGAGCAGCACAGGAGGGGAAAGCACTGCCCTCCACTCTCTTACAAATCTACCCATTAGAGGAGGAAAAATACCAATTTCAGATTATTTCCTCACACTCTCCAGGACCCAAAATTCCTCCTCCTCTATTTGTAGTAATGTTCCACTTATTATAATTTGTTAATGCCACATTTGAATATCATAATACCACAAGTTCATGGCAACTGACAAAAGCACCCACTTCACATCCCCTAACAGCAATGGCAGCACCTACTGAAGTCCAATCCTTCTGCTTCACTGCAGCCAAGAGAGCGTATCAAATAACCTCCCCTGGGTTTGCCATCTACCAAATGTCAAAAGCTGTATCAGAAAAAAGTCAAAGGGCACAGGTGAGATCTGCCCCTGGAATAACCTTTCACTGTGGCTTTAATGCCAGTTTGGGTAGCTGACCCCCACGAGGAATTAATTTAGGATTTACAGATTGCAATGGTCAGGGAACCCCAGGGAGCCCACAGAACACTGTGTTCTTGTGCTCCTGGGGAGAGAGAGATTAAATTTAAATTTTCTTGACTGTCAGTGAGAGTTTTCTCTTTCTTTATTTTTCATCCCTGAGATCATTGCTGCAGTTTCACACCTCCATTCTATCTCAGTGCCTGGCCTGCTGTAGCCAAGATATTTTAGACTATTACAAATTCATACTTTCTTAAGAAAAAATTGCAACTTTTTTGTTTTCAGTCTACAACAAGCAACCTGAAAAGCCTCCAGTTCTGTGATTGACGACGGATACAGCAAACAGATGTCAGAGAAGAAAACCAACTGTGTTTCTCCACAGCTGGCTTCACAGCAAAGCTGTACAGAGGAGGCAAAGCCACGGGAGTTGAGACCCATATGAAAATACTTACAGCACAAATTTTGCTCACATATCCCAGGATGACTGCAAACAAGCAGAGCAGGACTGCACAATTAGGCAAAATAGGAGACTGGCTGCAAATATAACCCTTTAGTCAAAGCACTCCAACTCCAGCCTGTGTCTCCTGGAATAGGAGTTATCAACCAGGGGCTTCCCCAACTCTTTACCAGGGCAATTTCTGCTTCATTTGACTTTATTACTGATTGCTCATGTTTTTTGAGAGGAAGGTTAATTCCTCAGCTTTTAATGGAGTAAGCTGCGCTGTGAGTTCAGCAGAGCTCTGCATACCCCATCAGGTTTCTCCTGGATGTCCCTCCCTGGCTCTCCCAGCCCATGGAGCCCTGCAGCAGCACAACAGCTCATCCGTCCTTCCCCTCCCACAGCTGCAGCACACAGCCACGAGCTCATGATGAATTTGGGCACGGGGGCTACAGAAAATCGGCACCAAAAACATCAGCATCAAACGCTTGGGGTTGTGAGTTCATCATCAGAGCAAAACGGTGCCCACTCCTCCGGCCCTGCCACATCCAACACCGTGGATGTTTCTGCTCGGACAGAAACATCTTTCCTACATTGAGACGTGATAAAAAGAGGCAATTAGACCCGAGCTAAGCAGGAGCTGCCGCACTGCATAAAGCATTGTGCGGTACCAAAGGCTGCTGATGACCAATATTAACAACTTAATGAGCTGTTAATGAGGCGCGCGTTCGGCTTTTACTTGCAGCATGAAAACATTGCAAATCATTTTAGGGAGCTTTGGACTGTCAATGGAGAATTAAAGATGTCAAATAAGCCCATCAAATCTATGTCTCAATCTGGACACTGCTTTCCAGTGCATTCGCTTAAAATTCCTTCTCCTATATGGTAGAATAACTTGCTTTGACAGCACTACGACTCCCAGACTTTGCTTCCTTCTGCCTTGACATTAGATTTCAGTCTCCAGAGAGCTGCAGGGATGTCTTTTTGACATGTTGACATTAAGGACACTTCTTCCACAGACTCACACTGGCACGGTTACTTTCTGTCTTGCCATTGTAAGAGCAGCTACTGAGCTAAACTACCAAATCTGGAAGTCTAATTAGCAAAACCTTCACATCATCTGTAAACAGATTAAGAATATAAAATAACCCTTAAAAATAGCCAGTTTGAGTAGGAAAGGAAGCCAAGTCTTACAGAGAAAATTCATTTCCATAACTCCCCAGCTGGTAACAATACCAGCAGCACACAAGCAGTGACTAATGCTCTGATGTGGGCACACTTCGTTATTTTCTACTGTCCTGTCACAGCCCTGCAGGATTAGCTCCCACAGCCACATGCTATCAACACTCCTGTTACCTCCACTGGAGCTGCATTGAGGGGAACAACAAATCCAAATTGGACTTGCTGCAGACAAGCCCTTGTACATGGAGTGAACCTGGAGAAGTTTAAAATCCACCAAGAAACACGGATGGGATGTGCCCAGTGGCCAATCCTCCTCTCAGAAATGGGATGCTACTGGGATACAGATGAATTGAATTCCAGGAGAAACTGCAAAAAGGTTACTTTCCCAGATCAACCAGGAAATGTCTCACCACTTCTTGTTTTCCTTTCATCTTCATACAGCTTTCCTTTCTTGCTGTGCTCTTTGTCTTTTAGCACGTTGTTGGAGAACAGGGCTTGCACCTTTAACTCCAAGCTGACAGGAGACCTTCTCAGAGAGAAGGACACTGGGGACAGGATGGCAACCCAGTGTCACTCCTGGAGAAAGGCATTCCCAGAATGACAGGGTAAAGCTCATCCAGAACTGAGAACCACATTGGAACAGCTCTGCATGTTCTTTAAATTTATAGGGGAGGGTAAAAGGACAACCAGTTTCAAACACCCTGCCATCCCCCAAAGGTAGCCTCTTGCTGATGTCCAGAGGTACCAGCAAAAAAGGCAAACATCCTTTTATATTTCAAAGGCTTGGTGCTTTAAAAGCACCAAAGTTGCCCTTTGTTTAAAGTTTGAGCATGTGAAACCAAGAATTCATTTGCCATTCCATTCCCCAATAGCTTCCCTCCATCCCCTTCTGTTTATCGAGGGCAGATACCGTCCCCAAGGCTGACAGGTTTCAGACTACTGCAATGTGAAATGGCCATGATAATCCTCCTCTTCCCTTCTCCAGTGGCATCTGGGATGGCAGTGCCCACCCAGCTCTTGCAGCTGTGCCAGCAGCAGTGTGCTGCTATCTGCAGAGGCACAGCCAGCCCTCGTGTGGCACCGAGATAGGAGAGCGCAGCCAGGGGCTGCACAGGGCACAGGCTGCCAGCTCGGATGTGCTGGAATCCTTCATTCCTCCCCAGCCTGAGACCAAGGAGGCACAGGGGACTCCACACAGCATCTCCTCTGCTCTTTGGGGCAGGGCAGGAGATAAAGCTGCTGTGCTGGAAGAGAAAGGGGGGCCCAGGCAGCGCTGAGGGATCCCCTTCTCCAGAAAGGGACAGAGGTGACACCACCGGGGGAATCTGGAGTGCACATGTGAAAGAGCAAAGCCTGAAGGAAGAGATTAAAGCACCCAAGGGCAAAGGAGCCTTGTCCTGCCAACCTTCCTTGCCTTCAGCACAAAGGGATGTTGCCCCAGCACAGATAACCAGGGAAGAAGGGACAAGAGCTCTGTGCTGGAAGGAGTCTCTAAAGGGGAGCCAAGTACTTGGAGTCAAGTCTTTGCTTCCTTACACAGCTTCTTTGTCCTTATCATGGCTCGCTCTCAGTGTAGCCTTTTCTGTCCCAAACCTATTTCACTATTTTTAGTCTTGGAGCTTTCCAGGTGGTTTCTGTTTCTGGCCAGCAAAATGCTGGAGATGGCCAGTCAGCTCAAGTGCTTCCCCTGACATTACTGGCAGAGCAGATCTTCCTGTGTCAGCTACGGGTGAATTAAATAAAATTTGTGAGGTCCAGGAACACCTGTGGAGCTGCAGGCAGGAGGGCAGATGAGAATAATTGCACACAACAGGAAGAAATTTGGTTTGGTGTCTGCTAGCTTTGCACTAAGAGGTGGATTCAGCTTTTGAAGGCAGAGATGAGAAGCAGGCAGACATCACTCTGTTCCATTCCTGCTCTTTTCCAAGCTACAGTTCCACTTGGAAGGAAATGAGAGAGCCAGGTAATGTTCTCTGAAAAACGATGGTACAACTAAAGTGGCATTTCAATGGAGGACTACTAAACAAAGGGATTTGTCTCCCAGCTCTTTTTACTCCTTGCCTTTCCCATTACAGAACCAGCTCTCAGAGATCATCATTAAAAAGAACAACAACAACAACCCGGCCTCATCAGTTCTTGTGAATTCTGAAGGTCACCAATGTCACCATCAGTTATAATGACACACATCACTCCCCTCTTCACACAAATGGATTTACAACCTGTTTAAAGGCTGATGTCTCTCGAAGCACTTCACCCCTTCTGCCACCCCCTCTCTGCACACACTCACTCTACTCCAGCAACAGCTGCTGGAAGAAATGATGAATTTCATTACTTTTCATCCAAAACAGCTTTGCAGTATATGGGAGAAGCACTGAAGGCTGCAGGCTCGTTAGCACAGGATTTGTATTGCCACATTTTACTTTATTCACCTTCCCAAATTAGGTGAAGCACGCCTGGCCCAAACCTGTGATTTCTGTTTAATTAAAATGCAGGTAGTGGAGTCTCCCGAACTCCAGAGCCCCCCACACAATCAGGTGGTGACAGCAACCTGGTAGAATAATGCTCTTGATATAGTGGCTGCTCTAACAGAGTCTTAATTTCAGTGGAGCAGAACAGCACCTCTGGTAGCAGCTGTGTTTGGGGCTGGGATGAATATCAGTAGCCAGCCTCTGCTGAACACTCCCTGCCTCCCCAATCAGAGCCAGCATCCCTGACAGCTGAACTGTTAAATGAATTAACAAGGCGAAAAGGGGGCTTGCCAGCGGGGCTGCGACTCCCTTCCTAATTTCTGCAAGTGGTGGCTTTCAATTTTTCTGTCATTTGTCAGGAGATGCACATGGTTCTCTAATGAGCAGGGCAGAGCTGCAGCCAGCTCTGAAAAGGCAGAGTTAGACGATCTGCTGGGCCTTGGAGGAGAGGGATGCAGATGCTTGAGGCAGGTGGGGGAAGGACACGGGCTCTGCTCAGGCTGAACAGGCAGCACATCCTTCCCAGCTGTGCTCAGCTCAAGGACTCCCAGCCCATTCTCCCATCTTGGGGAAGAACTGCTCTCCAC
>WBNQ01019153.1:0-18757 GCA_013401375.1 Spizella passerina
TCAGTCAGTTTACCACCTCTAGAGTAGTCTTTCTTCAGTTCATTTAGGTAGAGAAGTCCCTCATGTTAATATTATGGAGCCTTCTCCACAAGAAAACAGTTCTCTCGTGGCTCTCAATTCCTACTAACAGCAGTTGCCTGGGCAAATCTGCAATTGTGAAATCTCTCCCATGTTCCACAAGTTTTTCCTACAGCTGTCTTTGTAGGCCATGTCAACTTATGGGGTACTGATTTAAACATGAGTTGTTCAAATGGAAAAGTTCTCATTATCTATCTCTGAAATCATCTTCATCTCTAGGAACAGAGATCTTCTTCTCTACCTGGGGGTACAGGATCTTCATCACTTCTCTCTTTCTCTGTTCAAACTTCTTATAGGATCACAGCTACTTTAACATCTACTTACTTTAGCATGGGGACCTTTGCTTGATATCTACAATTTGAACACTTTCATCTCCCCATACCTTCATGCATTATAGGGAAAAAAAAGAGTCCTTCTCCATAGCTTTACAAGAGGATTTCAGCTTAAAACTAAAGGCATCTCCTCATCCTTCCTATCTGCGACTTGACTTCTTCACTGACTTCAGCGTCTTCATGTTGTTTTTTACATGTCTGCACTTTTGTCTTGTTCTCTCACTTGAGGGAGGATTGAAACACTGCAAGAGTTAATGTCTTACCCAGGGTCTGTAGATGGTCACTAACCCTGGCTGGGCTCAGTAGCTTGTGGCAGGAACTGTGGCTGGGGCAGGGGAGCACTGTGATCTTAGCAGCCAACATGCCTGGGCTTCTCCTTTCCCCTCCCTGGCTGCCAAAAGTGGGGCCCAGCAGGTGCCCTGCTCTCGGAATCTCTGCTGGTCAGAGTGACCCCAAGATGCATGAGAAAGTCTCTTTTCCCAGCCCAGCAGTCAAAGAAGGAGTCAGAACTCTTCTATTCTTGTTCTCAATGTTGTTTATTGTTTCTTATCTATAAAATTCTTTCTCCAACCCGCCAAGGTCTGTCTGGCAGGTCGGGTTGAGGCACATTGTCCATCCTTGGGTAGGTGTTTTCTTTTCTTACAAAAAACTACATGTACACTTTTTACGATAACTTCCCAATACCTATCACCTATGTTAGACAGTGAGTTTCTAATCTAAACCATTCAAAAAGTGCCAGCATCACCCAGAAGACGGAGACTAGGAAGAAGAAGGAAAAAGGATGAGGCACGCCCAAATTCCTCCATCTTGGGACCCTGAGCCCTCATTCTAAAAACCTCAAAAATATATTTTTCACCCCGTGACAAACTAAGTATTATTCTACTTAAACTTTCTTGACTTGTAATTCTTTGTATAAGGTTGGTAATTGTTTTTCCCAAGGGCTAAATCAAAGGTACAGGGGTCTTGGGCGCTGTGCCAAGGTCTCCTAGCCCCCTGGGCAGGGTCTTGAGCCCTACAGGGCAGCCAGAGGAATTTCCTGGGTTCCAACACCCCACAGCAGGGTGTCTGAGACTAGGGCTAGACCAGCCATGTCACCTCTTTGCTGGCTGGGAGAGAAAAGAGAAAGTTCACAGGTTTCTTTCCTCTTTAACATGTGTTTTTCACAGGGGCGTGTACAGCTTTCCCGTGGTTCAACAGATTGTCAATTCCCAAAGTCAACCACTGATTGGTTTCTATCAGACACGAAAAAAGCTGCCAGCAGCCTCTCCCAAAACATCACTTCCATGATGCAAAACCAACACAGAAACAGAGTGGGGGACCTACAGGGGAGCACCCCTGTATTTTAATGTGAGAAGATACCAGAAGCTTTCCTGGTGTCCCACACAGCCAATGCCAGCTGGATCTAAGGCAGACCCTCTGCTGGCCAAAATTAACCATGAGTGATAGTGTTAGTGCTCAGGGTTAAGATTTAAGGAGGGAAAAGAGTTACTCTTCAGCAGCAATTGTAGGTAGATAAGGAAAGACTGAGAATGCATGAGAGGAACAGCCCTGTGGATATCAAGGACTCCCGGTGCCAGAGCAGAGGTTCCACTGCCCACACTGGAAAAGTGTGTGCCCTTCTCATGAGGAGCAAGCAGCAGCAGAGAGAACGTGTGACAGACTGACTGCAGCCCTCATTCCCCATCTTCCTGCACCACTGAGGAGGGGAGGAGGTAAAGTTGGGAAATCAGGAGTAAAGTTGAGCCCAGGGAAGAAGGGAGAGATGAGGGAAGACTTGTTTTTATTTCTCAGTTCCCTACTCTGATTTGTCAATAAATTAAATGAACTTTCCTCAGTTTAGTTTGGTTTGCTGGTGATGTTCATTTGTGAGTGATCTCTCAACCCTCAAGCCTTTCACTATATTTTCTCTTCCCTGTCCAGTTGAGTAGGGCAGTGATAGTGGTTTGGGAAGCACTTGGTGTCCAGCCAAGGCCAACCCCTCACACCTCCCAACTGTCCTTCCTCCCCAAAAGATTGAATGCCAGTAGGAACTAGCTGCTACCCAAGTAGGAAAACCATGGTTCACACCAAAAAAATAAATTTATGAGATAACTGAAGAGTTCATTTTGGTGCTTTATAGTTTAGCTGATTATGGTCTTCATTACAATCCTCAGCTGGCAATGATATAAGTAGCCATCATGAAGCCAGTGTCAGACAGTGACACTGAATTAGTGTCATTAAGAGCTAAAGCATGTAATTAAACTCAGCATCAAAAAAAAAAAAAAAAGGCATTTTCCACTGTGGAAACACAACTGTGGAGCAGTGGGACAGCTCGGTCCCCTTGGTTTGGTACCTGGCACTGGCTTCCCTCTTTACCTGGGCTCTCATCCATAAAACCAGGGGTGTGAGTAAGGTACCTTTTTTGCCCTTGGTTACATTATTTGATAGGTTAAGAATTTCAGCAACTCAGTCTTCTTGCTTCTTCATTTTTAAAATGAGTGAAATACAAGTTACATAGAATGATGCCAATATTTGTGTGATTACACCACAACTACGCCATTTCTCCTGTTAACTCAAGGAATCAGATGCAGTCAATGTTTGATCACATGACAAATCATTTTGGTTTAAATGGTTAAAAAACCATAAGCAAAACAGGGTTACTAGAGTAGGGTATAAAAAGAACACTTTTATTCTATAAGTAGATAATTCAGAATGTTCAGAGAATGAGAGACAGAACCAACCCTGTTCTGTCACTCTGAGGGAGTACTGAATGACAGGAGTAAAGTCCTACTTTATACATATCTATATTATTTACTATTATACATATCTATATTAAACTGGCACTACCTAATCTCTAAACCTTCTTTTGTACAAGTATTTGCAACTTTTTATTCAGCTGAATCTTCAGAAAAAAATGATGGTGGGATATCTACTCTGTCCTGTTACTTGTTTGGTGTAGTTCTGGAAGCGCAATGTAGATTTTAGAAAATCTGGGATTTGTAACACACTGAAGACTTTAGAGAGGAGCAAGGTTATCTGCCTTTTGGTAACCCTCAGCCAACAGAATGACAGTGCAAAGCTGTACCACCCAGAGAAAATCAAAGTACTTCCAAAAGTGCTGGAAATTTCACCCAGGGTTCTTGAGAGCAGCTTTGTTTAGAAGGACTTGGGGGTGATGGTTGATGAAAAACGGAACATGAGCCAGCAGTGAGTGCTCTTTGCCCAGAAAGCCAATTGTGTCCTGGGCTGCATCCAAAGGAGCCTGGGCAGCCCACCCTCAATGCCTAAAGGAAAACAAAGAAGAGATTTCTTAACAGAACTGTCCAAGAATAATTACATTCTACCAGTCTTCATAAAGCCCTTTAACTTTCAGGAAAACCATGTCTATTATTTTATAATCGTCAGAAAATATGAGGTTTCCCTCTGAAGCAACAGGAGCCCTGTAATTGCTCTTATGCCATGGTATGTGACCCAACAGAGGAGTGTAAGCAACAAACCATGACTGTTTATCAGCCTCATAGTCCCAAAGCCAGCTCTGAGCTCACTTAAAGATTGCTTCAAAAGTAAAATTGGCTTAAAAATTCCTGAGCCTCCCTTTGCCATTCTTGGCTGTTTCTCACTGCTCATCCTCTAGGTAAACAACTGTAGGCAGCACTGTGCAAGGCACTGAATGCAAGGTCGCTGAAGTTATACAATTTGCAGGATGAGTACTGCTGAGAGATAATATTTTATTCATATTATTAACATTATTTCTTATACTAATTTTCATGCACAAGCAAATTGAGAGCAGTAATCCATGGCCAGAAGTAGCAACAGCCTTGTAAGACAATATGCATTGTAACTACATCTTAAGAGTGTATTCTTCATAACACCATGGAATTATAGAATCATGGAATTACTGAAGTTGGAAAAGACCTCCAAGACCATCAAGCCCAATCTTTAACTGAATACCACCACATCTACTAAACTGTATGACAAAGTACCACATCTGCTTATTTTCTGAACACTTCCACCCCTTCCCTGTGCAGCCTGTTTCAATGCTTTACAACCCTTTCTGTGACAAAATTTTTCCTAATATCCAACTTGAACCTCCCCTGGCATGACTTAAGCCAATTTCCTCCTGTCCTATCACTTGTTACTTGGGAGTAGAGACCAGCCTGGCTACACCATCCTGGGAGGTAGTTGTAGAGAATGATAAGATCTCCCTTCAGCCCTCTTTCCTCCTGCCCAAACAACTCCAGGTTCCTCAGCCTCCCCTCATCAGACTTGAGCTCCAGATCCTTCCCCAGGTTCATTGCCCTTCTGGACATGGTCCAGCACATCAATGTCCTTCCTGAATTAAGGGGCCCAGAGCTGAACACAGGTTTTGAGATGTGGCCTCAGCAGTGCTGGGTGCAGGGAGCGGTCGCTGCCCTGCTCCTGCTGGCCATACTTTTTCTGACACAAGCCAGGTGCCATTGGCTTTCCTGGCCACCAGGGCATGTGCTGGCTCATGTTCAGCTGAAGTAACAAACACCCCCAGGTCCTTTTCCTGCTCTCCAGCCACTCTGCCCTAGCCTGTCCTGCAGGGGGTTGTTGTGACCTAAGGGCAGGACCTGGTTGAACCTCAGACCAATGGCCACAGCCCATGGATCCAGCCTGTCCTGCTTCCTCTTGCAGACCCTTCCTGCCCTCCAGCAGATCAACATTCCCACCCAACTTGGTGTTATCTACCACTGGCTGGGGATGCACTCGATCCCCTTGTCCAGGTCATTACAAAGATATGAAACAGGGTTGTCCCCAATATTGATCACTGGGGACACCCCTGGTGACCAGTTGCCAACTGGATACAATACCACTCACCAGAACTCTGGGCTCTGCCATCCAGGCATTCTTTTACCTAGTGAGCAGTAAAGCATTATGAACACTGGCAAAATAATTGTGAATTCTCCACCAGCAGCATTGCGACTAAAGCATTGTCCGCTGTTCCTTAGGCTGAATTGTGTCCAACAGTGCCGTCCTATGTGATGATCATTTTTGGAAATGTACCTTTAATTGCTACTGAGCTGCCTACTCAATGGCAGTAATCTTGCAAGTTCAGTTAAAAAAAAAAAAAAAAGAAAGAAAAAGGCATTGATTCTGTACTTTGTAAGTCCAAGATAAAATCATACAAGACATTCCAGAAAATGAAGGTGGGGTGTAGGGGTTTCACTGAAAAACACTACTGAGAACAATTTGTATGGCTCTTTACTTGTTCTACCCTCACATTTTGTGGCCTTCTTGGTTCAAGTTTGGCAGTCTCATTAGGTATGAAATATTTTAACAGTCTAATAGCAATGCAGTGTTCTATCACTACTCTAGCCCATTGCATTACAGTCAGGCAACTAATCCGTGGCATGCTCTGTCTTTAAACAGCCATCAATGACAGCTTGGAGGGAAAAAAGGTATCTGAAAATATTTTTTTTTGCTTCTTTTATCAAAAATATACTTGGTCACAGTTCTTAGTTTCAAATTACAAAACAAGCAGATAATCTGTCAGATAAATCAGGTTTTTTCCCCAGATGGGAGTTAAAACAATTCACATGAAGCTATAAAAATAATAAAAAGCCACAGAACACAAAAGGAGACAAGGCTTCTGTAACCAGGGAAGTGGACAGCCATTAAAGCAATTCCCCAGGACATTGTAAAAACCCAGGTGTGGTGATAACTAAAGTTGCAAAGGAAAAAAGTGTCCCTTAAATTGGAAATATCAGCCTGTCTACACACTTACATATGGCTGCTGATTATTCTTTACACTAAAGGGCAAGGCTTTCAAGCTGAGAGATTCAACGTACTGCAGCTGGCAGTCAAAGCTGCACAAAAAAATGAATAGCACATCAATCAATGGATTTAAAAAAAATTCGAGATACAGATTGTAAAAAAAGCATATTGGCAATTGAGCTAAATTCAATGGAGTCTGTTTTAGCAGTTTTACAAAAAGTTTTTTATCAACTTGTCCCATAGCTATGCCTGGAATCACATCAGAATGATCACTTCACAGCTGTGTGCTACTGTATTCAGCATTTATCAGAGCAAATATATGTGACAACAACTTCAACAACTTAGTGTGCTTAGAAAAAAGATGTGTACAGAGATCTTACGCACAGGCTATGGCACAAAATCTCAAATGGCATCTCTGACCATCTCAAATATAACATTTCTCTTTTTAGAAATAGGAAAAAATCTATTTCTTCTTCGTTAAATGTGTAAAAATATTGAAAGGTGTCTTCTTGATCAAAGCGTGAACCATGTGAGTTCTAATAACAGTAAGCTCTCAAATGTCCATATAAAGAATGATAGGCATGCTTATGCTTTTTTTTTCTGTGTCTTTCATTTTCTCCCTTTGTGGCTCCAAATTCTACATCTTCCCCACTGTTATTCTTACCATTATCAGGCACAGTTATTATCAAACTTGCTGAGTTATCTTCTATTATAGATGAACCAAGAGACACTAAAACATTTAAAGAGCAATCATGGGTGGAAAGCACAGGAAGAAAAAGGAAAAGCAGCACAGAACTGCAATCCTTTATGCTTTGACTGCCGTTTCAGTCTACAAACAAGAGAACAGCTACTCCCAGATCATCAGACATCTATACTACCTGCTTATCAACAGGACAAAAATTTGTGCTTTCTTACATGGAATGATGGTTGCATTATTTAATCTACTTAAATTCAGTAGATATGCCTGAATGTGACTGACTAGGGAAACATTGTCTTTCATTAAACTTCTTTCTAAAGTTATTTTTAATGGTACTGCTGGGATGAACATTCATTATCTCTCCTGCAACTATCTTCTGGTCTGGCATATGTAAGCCATAATAGAGAAGAGATTCCATAGAAATTAGCCTCTTACTCTTCAAGGTGCTAATTAAACAGCCCATTCTCTTCATGTACTGCACTGCTTTTGCCCCTCTTCTATGCAGGTTTTCAAAAAGAGGAATCAGTCATCTTCCCTGCTAATCTATCTGTGATAGGTGTTTGAGTATCTACATTGCAACACCTTTGCAACCAAATTTAGCAGTTCTAATTTGTTATACTGATTTTTTGTTGTTGTTATTTTACATCAAAGCTATTCTAGAAATCAGCATGCAAATTGTTGAAGAATAAATCTAGAGAGATTTTGTTCCCCATGCAAAATAAAATATATTTTTAGTGGAGAAATCACCAAAAGGAGGATTCTCTTAATATAATTTGATTTCTCTTTATTCATTTTTAGCATCCTACAGATAGAAAGATAAAATGTTTACCAAGTGAAGAGCCAGAGGCTTATGGTCTTTCACAGAATTTTTACAAATTATTTTTCAAAAGTTTTTCTGTTAGGTGAGGAGAACAGAACTCTTCGACAGTGTGTCACGGACTGAAGTGGTTCATGCCTTAAACATTGTTATGAAGGAGTTTTGTCCATTATAGCAAAAACTGTATAAAGGAGCTACAACCTCAGAAGCCCATCCCTCCTTGAAGATGCTTGACTGGAACTTTGCACTGTTTGCTAAGCAGCCTAGATAAGATAAATGCAACATTATGTTCAATCATCCCAAGTCTGGGGAGAAACAAACAAGGCTGAGGGAAATGAATGCATCCACAGAAAGCCAAACCCAACGGAGAACAAACCCTGGCTGGCTTTGGGGTGGGGGAGACCACAGCCCACAGAGGCCAGGTTTGCACAGACTGCCCCCAACCAGGGGTGAGGAGGAGGTTTCGGATGTGTGGTGTAACCTCTGCTCAGAGGCAGTGAACACCCATTCTCCCTCACACAAACCAGCCCAGATGTGAAACCCCCAACCCCACAGGCCACATCCACGTGGGAGGCAGCTGAGGGGGTGTCATAATCCATCAAAGATCCTGAAAGTGCATCCCAGAGGCCTGGCATCACAAGACTGCATGGATGCAAAATGATGCAACAGGTCCAGAGTCTGCTGGAAGAGACTGCCTCCTTCCAGGAAAGGTACCTGGGCATTCTCAGCTGGCCTGGCCTGAGTGTTCATTAATCCATTGGATTCTATGTTTTTCAGGGGGGACCTTCACCACCAAGAAGACCAGCTGGAGAGGTTCAACAGAACACAGTAGTGTGGGATTCACACAGTAGTGATATTTTCTTTGATCTGTCTCTGTCACTCTCTTTCTGTCTCCCCACCTCTTTTTTATTTCTTTCTTTCTCTCTCTCCTTCTCTCTCTCTCTGTCTCTGTCATATTTCTGATTAAATAAAACCCGTATTGTTGACTTTGGCATATGGTCTTGTTTGCGCCTTAACTCAAGCAGAGACATCTCTAATAGCTCTAAAAATCGGACCGTAACACAGCGATGGTGCAATAATAAAAGACGTAAATTCATTATTAGAACAGATTAGCATCAGCACTTCACATTTGCAGTAGAAAGTTTCATTAAAAAGGGAAGAATTCCATTGCAATGTAAGAATGTAGATTTATCTAAAATATTGCCTTATAAAATGAGGGCAGTCTTTCATTTTATCAGTTCCTGGGATTGCTACAAAACATCCAGATCTTGAAATCATGTTGCAATTACACTCACTTTTTCAAGGCTTTTCTATACAAAGAACTTGACTAGAACAGCTATCACAAAATAAGAGAGCTATTCTTGACTCGCATTTTGTGTGCAGATGTTAATTATAGACTATTTTTATTATTCTAAAAAGGAGTGTCTGTGGAAAGTTCTCCAAGAATAACTGTTAAACTGAGCATCTCAAATTCCTCCATTTGGGGCACTATGTGTGTTATTTAATGAAAACATTTCTACTCCAACTTTAAAAGGTAAAAAAATATGGATAGCAGTCTTGAGCCCTTCTAACAAAGTACTTAACAGTATTTTTAAGAATGCAATTGTTGAGCAAAGTACATAGAGAAAAACTGTATATATTAAATGAACTATATGTATTACAACCACTTTTCCAGTGATTCTGTAAATGCCTTCAAAATACTAACATTTAACTGCTGGTGTTTCCTGTAGTTGTATAAAGCAAGTGGAGAAACCATGATCTAGTCATTGCTGAAATAAAAGAAGGGAATAGAAAGAAAATATAAACTCTACTAGAAACAGTGAGAGAAATGTGGGGGAAACACTAGGAATTTGCTTCACTTGCAAGAGAAATTAAATAGTGAACAGAAGAAAGGAACTTTAGTCTGACCTCCTGCTTGTATAAAACCTTTTCATTTATATGGATTTACTATAGTATAAGAGCTGTGTTAATGAATCACAGAATCACAGAAAGCTTTAGGTTGGAAGGGACCTTGAAGTCCATCTCATTCCACCCCCTGCCATGGGCAGGGACACCTCCCACTAGACCAGGTCACTCAGAGCCCCATCCAGCCTGGCCTTGAACACTTCCAGGGATGAGGCAGTCACAGCTGCCCTGGGCAATCCATGCCATCATGCTCACTGTGAAGAATTTCTTCCATATGTTTAAACTTAAATTTTCCCTCTCTCAGTTTGAACCCATTATTCCTTGTCCTGTCACTACATTTTCTGATGAAGAGTCCCTCTTTTGCCTCTCTTCAGATACTAGAAGAGTATCTGCTGTGAGTTGTCCATGCAACCTTGTCTTTTCCAGGCTGAACAGCCCCAAAAGTCTTAGCCTGTGTTCATCAGGGAGGTGCTCCATCCCTCTGATGCCCTTGGTGCCTCCTCTGGCCTGGCTCCAGCAGGTCCCTGTCCTTGCTGTGCTGGGAGCCCAGAGCTGGATGCAGCCCTGCAGGTGGGGTCTCAGCAGAGGAGGCAGAGGGGCAGAATCCCCTCCCTGCCCTGCTGCCCACGGAGCTCTGGGTGAGCCCAGCACAACGTGGGGTTTTGGGCTCCCAGCACACACAGCCAGGGCATGTTAGTTCTTCATCAACCATCAGTATTAATAACATCCTGTTGCCTGTCCTTTAATTTAATTCCATACTGCCATTTCTTAACATTCCCCACGTTTATTGCTTTTCCACCAGACTCTTGCCATATTTAAATGTTATATCAAGACAACATTTTCATCACTGTCTGACTAAATATTAAAGCAGTCCCACTGAAATCAATGAACCTTTGTACTTGCCTAAAGCTATGATGTGCTGGGACACACAAAAAACTTTTCTGCTTTCAATGGGACAGTTTTGATTTTATTAAATGCATGTCATGATGCCAGTAATATATACATAAAGACATATATGCATGCAGATTTTTTTAAAGAAATATTGCTTGTGTTCTGGATACATTTTTTTCCATGTGAAAAATAAACTAAGAAGATTTTGCCATGAAGAGCATCGTGGCATCCTAATTCCTTGCTCTCCATTAAAATAGCTGTTAGAGATTTTATTTATAAATGATCTTTCTTCATTTTGTTGCCCTCTAACAAAATATAGCTGATATTGCTGCTCTGATTACCAAAAAAAAAAAACCACTTGTGATACTTTTCTTCTTATAGAACTGCTTTACATCAGTGGTAATGCATTTTTAAGATGTCATTGGAAACTACTCAGTTACACTATTAACTGTCAAGATGAGTCATTTTCCTTGATTCATAAATTTAAGGAACCATTACACCACCTGTATATTTAACAAGAAAACTCTCCTAGTCTGGTACAAAATAATAACATAATAAAAATGTTTTGAAGGTCACCGTGTGACCCATCTCCTGCCCTAGGTGGGATTCTGTCCAATCCAGCTGTACAGAGAGGCACAAGCAGTCACTGTGACTTCTTTCACCTTAAAACAGCGCCTCGCCTCGCCCTCACATGGCTTTCTTTTTTTTTTTGTTAGCCGGAATATCCAAATGTTTGTTCCGTGATTTCACCCCGTTATCCCTACTTCTTCTTTGGGGGAAGCCGGAATATCCAAATGTTTGTTCCGTGATTTTACCCCGTTATCCCCCTTCCTCCCTGGGAGGCGGTCATTTGCCTGAGGGAAACGCACCAACAGGGACAACGCTCTTCTCTGAGAAATTAAATCTTTTCCTAACGAAAAGTTTATTCTGTTGCAACAAATGTCCTTGAGTTTATGAAGATGCCCCCGCTTAAAAATAAATAAATAAATGAACGAAAAGGAGAGAACTTCTGGGTTCAGCACAGCGCAGTGCCCGGGCTGCGGGGGCGGTGGAGCAGAGGGATGCTCTCGGCACCGCAGCCCGCCGCGGCTCCCCGCTACGGGCGGGCGGCCAGGGCACATCCCCGCCTCAAGCCCCGACGGAGGAGACGCCTCCTCGGACACGTTAAAAGTTTGGGGCGGCTCCGGCTCCGGAGGAGGCAGAGCGCGGCCGGGCGCTGCGAGAGCTCCGCGGGCTCCGAGCCCCCGGCCCCGGGCACCGCCCCACGCCGCCGCCGCCGCCGCGGGAAGATGGCGAGCCACAGCCTGCGCCTGCTGCTCCTGCTCTGCCTGGGGCTCCTGAGCTGTAAGTGTTCCTGTCCCGCCGGGTACCGCCGCCTCGGGGGCTGCCCGGGCTGCCCGACCCGCTGGAATCTGTGTGTGTGTGTGAATGGAGGGGGATGGCTCCCCAGAGGTGCCGCTTCCCTCCTCATCCCGGAGCGAGAGGAGCCGAGCGAGCCGCGTCTCCAAGAACGGAACGCCAACGAGCGCGTCCCCCGCCACAGCCGGGGCGGTGCGCGCTGATTCTTTCCATGTGTCTTTTTCCATGTAACCTGTTTAAGGCCGGCCTGGCTAAGTGCGAGTCAGCGGCCGTCTGCCGCCGTGCAAACTTTCGTATGCGGGCTGCATAGTTTGTTTTTCTGATGGCCTTTGCAAGGTGAATGAACGAGGGGCGGGAGGACGTTTTCTGTTACCAGCGCTGGGTGCTGCATCTTCGAAACAGAACTTGAGTTTCCAGTATTTTTATGGTCCTAACTCCTTAAAAACAAAAGGGTAGGGTTAGAATAAGTTGGGTGAAGATTCCCCTGCGGGAAAGCATGCATAAATAATAGGAAAAAGAGATATGTGCAGCAGGTACCTGCAGAGAGCCACTGAGTTAACACTACTGTCAGTAGTGCCAGTTGTGATAAGGCTGTCACTTTCAGATCATGTCTTACAGTGCTTCTGTTCTATGCTTTTTGTGTCTTACTGATGTTTGGGGAAAGAGCAGTACATGAAAATAGTGTTTTGAAAAGACTTATGTAGCACTGTCTTCCAATGAAACGACCACCTAGGACCAGCCCAGGATGGTTCTCAATCCATTGTAGATGAGGAACATCCATGGTACTGATGCTGGGTATATTTCGAGGTTTACCTTTCATTCCTCCTAACAGAACATTACCTAACAGAAAGCTCTGTGTGTGTAAACTCTCCTTTTTTTTTTCAGTGTTCTGCAGTGGAGATACTTGAAATTATGTATGTCTGATAGGTCTTTGGCTTGGAAATTTTTTTTCCTCACTTTTTTCTCCTACAAAACCTTATGGAAATGTTGGGCTGTTAAATGAACAGCTAGTGCAGAAATTCTCTTTCACATAGTAACCAATAATGATAATACACATGGTTTTCTTTTTTTGTTTTTTTAACTTCATTTCTTCTTAATTGCATGATATATCTGAGCAGGAGAAACTGCTGTGATTTTTTCTGGTGACAGGTTTCAGTGTGTTCAGGCTGCTCAGCCTCCTGGTTAGCTGTCTGTTGGCAGTGCTGGCTTTGCCTGTTAAGGAAATGATAGAGCAGTGCAATACAGTGCATCAAAGTCTGGTGCCTACATTGTTATCAGACTTGGAGGTTTCTTCTTGGTGGGCTTTTTTTCCCTTCCTGTCCCAATTCCAAAGAAACACTAGGTGGAAAGCAAGTTTACAAACAAGGTGCTGATAAGGAGTCTTTTCATGAAGAAAGTGATTGTAGGTGCATGGGTGTGCAGATGCCTATTGTTTGTGGGAGCCAGAGGAAGCCCAGGAAGAAATCCAGGCAACCAGAAACCTGCTGCTGCTCCTGTGGCTGGAGTGTGTCTACATGAACAGTAAGGCAGAATAATTCAGGTGTCCAAGTCAGGCATATGGGCTGAGCAGTCTCTTATGTGGAACCCATGTACTCTGGAGACAGTGGAGAATGGGCAGAAACCAGTGAGGGAAAGGAAGGAGTGGTTGATACCTCACAAGCAGCATAGGGGTTGGCCTCTTCTCCCAGGCAGCCAGCAACATGGCAGGAGGGCACAGCCTCAGGCTGAGTCGGGGGAGGACATCAGGAAGAACATGGAAAAGGTTGTTAAGCATTGGAATGGGCTCTCAGGGGGGTGGTAGGGTCACCATCCCTGGAAGTGTTCAAGAAACAAGTGGACGTGACACTCAGTGCCCTGGTCTAGTTGTGAAGGTGGTGATTGGTCAAAGGTTGGACTCAATGATCTTAGAGATCTTTTCCAGCCTAAATGGTTCTGCAATTCAGTGGTTAAATTGTGGAGCAGGTATAGAGAACTTGCTTGGTAGCTCAGCTGCAGAAATCAAAAGCTTTGTAAGTTGGTCACAGGGCATTAGCATAGCCAAGGCAGATGATGTTTGAATTGCTTTTCATTGAGAACTTGCTAAGAAATATTCATGACCTGCAGAAATTGTAGTTTCTGTGAGCTAATCTTCCCTTCCACATTTAATTTTGGGAAAGTAAGGGAGCTGGGAGTCTTTAATCATCTTCTCTTTCAGCACAAGCTTCTGGAATTGACATCTCAAAGTCGTCAAAGGTGCCACAGCCTAAGACTTGTGAGCTCTGTTGGCAAGACAGAATAAGTACAGAAATTGTTATTAACCATCATAGCTCCATGGGAGGAGATAGTATGTATTGACCAAATGGCCTTTCTGAGATTCATCTAGGTGTGATTTTTTTCTTAATATTGGTGCACACTGAAATTAGACTCCAGGTGGTGATGCTGGAAGCAAATGCAGTACAATATGTGTGTGTGAGGACTATACAGAGGCAATAAATACTAGTCTTACCTAAACATTTGATGGAGCTCACTGGGGTAGTTTGAGAAGTAAGTAAGGTGATATTTTTTTATTTGTTTTGGCTCAAGAAAACCCCACTCCTTATTTCTCAGAAATTTTTCACTCAGATACAAAGAGTCTAGACCAAAGAAGCCTTTTGTTTCTTTTCTTCCCCAACCCTGACAAAAAAAATCACAAAGCATGACTGCATTGCTGTAGGAATTGTCAGTGGAAGTGTTTGAACTATGCTTTCTTGACTATATGTGATACACAACTGATGTACTCAAAATTGAGACTATTGTCAACCCTCAGCCTTTTGTTGAACCCTCTTTGTGTGCTGGATGAGCTTGGTAGGAACTGATTTCTAAATCAGACCATATTCAGGTGAGATGGGATTTCTTAAATTTGTAAGACTGCATAGTTCTCTAGTAATATCTGTTCAACATAATGCTATAAAGCAGACAGCCTGGTTTTGGAGGAGGAGTGGGGGAAGAGGCATCAACTGAATGCTCATTCTCTTGCTTAGGCTTAGGTTTAGGTGAGAAGCAGTATTTCTTTGCTAAAGGCTGCTCAAGGTTTAGAAGCACGCACAGACTCTTAGACACTACAACATAAGTTGTGGGAGGATAATAAACTGCTAATATATAAACAAACAAATGAAAACTAAGTACAAAAAAGCCATGTTTGTTTCTAATCTTCAGCCTAACATTTTCCATTTGTGACTGTGGTGAGACTGCACAAGATAGCCATATGCTTCTAAAACTGACACAAATTGACATGGCAGGAAAGAATATTTCTGTCTTTAAAAGGGATACATGCTTCTCTCTAGCTTACCTAATAACCTTTACAATTTTGCCTTCTTGCTTAGATCCTCATGATCAGAAGAAACTGTCTGTGAGTTACTGGTATGTCTCTCAGAAATCATGGCTTTTGCTGCATTTCAAAACAGCAAGTCATGCTGTTTTCCTTAAACCAGGGTGTGCTGCTTAGAAGAGCTCTGTATTCCTGAGAGGGCTCAGCCACAAGTGTTGCTGTTCTGTCTCCCTCCTGTCTCTCTCCAGCAGAGAGGAGGCAGAGAGAGCTCCTCCTTGGTTGGCCCCATGATATCATTCTTCTAGGCTGCTGGCCCCACAGACTGCTATTAAATGCCCAAAAGAGAAAATGAAGGTGGCTGTCTTCCCTCACTGTATGGAGGAGACAAGAAACATGCCTGGAAATGTTACATCAAGACAGTTGCAATGCCTTGTTTCTTTTTTAAGGTGGATGAATGCAAGAGGAGGATTTGCTTTTGTTATTGCTTGGCCTCTGAGGTCCTGTTTTCTCAGCTTTAAAGTTGCAACAATTCTTTGTTCATGTTGTAGGATACATATTTCTGGTAATTGTGGCATCTGGCATTAATAATGACAGTTAAAGCTACTACTGTGATTCACAAATCTAATTGAGCCTGGATGAGGTCTTCCCGTTGGCTATTTGACTGAATTACAGAAAGATATTTTTGTGGTTATTTCCTGTATTACACCTGTAATTCCTGCTGCAGCCTATTTTGGTAGCTGCCAGGCTCTGCTTCAGAAACTGGCTGATGCCAGTGCAAATGATTTGGTGAGAATACAGAAGTAGCTGAATTTTGACATCATCTTTTCAGTTGATTGATTTATCAGAACACCTGGTTTCATCTTTCATGACCTAGAGCATCCAAACTTGTCTGTGTTAACTGGCTAACTCCAAATATTATTTAGGGTGTGTGCAGACCTGTTTTTAAAATGAACTAAAAACATTACAGCAGACACTTACCCTTTCTCCAAGGGTGCCCCAGGTTCTTTAATTTCTTCACAAGTGCTGGTGGTCACTAGGAAGAAGTCTGTAAGACAGAAGTCCCCTTGTGCAGTATGGGAGAATCTTCTTGTACATCTGATATTAAGACAATTCAGTTTACTCATAAATTCACATGAGTAAATAATAGTAGTATTTCTTCACTGAAGATAGACAGTGACAT
This sequence comes from Spizella passerina, assembly GCA_013401375.1. NCBI lineage: Eukaryota > Metazoa > Chordata > Aves > Passeriformes > Passerellidae > Spizella > Spizella passerina. The sequence goes on from WBNQ01019153.1 coordinate 16,264, forward strand.
GCATGTGAACTTCTGCAGTAGCAGTAAGCAAGCTTCCTTTGTTTGCGGGTGAAGAGATTTGGGTTGGTGGTGCTTTTAGAGAGACAGGAACAGCTAGTGAAATAGTTCTGCAGTTGGGATGTAAAAGTTTCCATCTGGTGTGATCTACTTAGAATCCATCAACACTCAAAATGTAATCCTCATGTTGGAGCACTTGTGAAGACACTTGCTCCCTGCACATGGTGAACCCTTTTAGGAGCACTTTTCTCAAAGTAAGGCTTAGTGTCATATACTTTCCCTTAGAATGCTAGAGGTGACTCCAGTACAAATGCTTATGTAAAGGAAGGTTACTTAGAAAATAAATATCTTGTCTATTAAAGCAATTGAAGCAAAGGCAGACATATGTATTTGTCCTTGCAGACTGTTTGACAGGGCCATATGGAATGGTTAAATTCCCTTGGAGTTATATAAGGATATCAGGCAAAACAAAATTTGCATAAAATAGTGTCCTTGGGGATGTGTACAATGAGCTGTCTTACTGCTGTTTTTTCTTGTTTTGCTGGGATTTTTTTCTCCACCATGTTAACTTTGTGGCAGTTTTGCATATTTGTGGGAAAAGAGATGGTTTATGAGTTCTTACTGTCCAGTTCAGGGGTTAGTTTAGTTCTAGTTCAGTACCATGGGGAGAGCACTTTAATGGAAACTGAGGGAAATGTTATGTGGAAGCTGTTTATTTTGTTTCAAGTCATTCATTCTATTCTGGTTAGCTCACCCCCTCCCCACCCCACTTTTGTTAAGCTAACTTTGTTACAGTTTTACTTTCTAGCATGTCTTCTCCCATCCCCAGTACTTTTGGAAGATCCATCAGTTTCAGCAAAACATTTCTGCAGAAAAGCCTCTCACATCTTCCTCAAATCACTATGACTGTTCTGTAATTCAACTTCAGGAAGCTTAAAGCAAATATTATGGTGTCTTGTAATCAAGACAAATTATTTGTTTCCTTCATCTAAATGCTGGGGTTTTTTAGAGAATGGAATATGAATTTCAAGGAATGAGACAGCAGATGAGGCTGGAGAAGCATTTGGATGATTGCCATTGCTTGCACTCACCTGTATTTCCAAAGTCACTTTTTTTCCTGGAGGACTCCAACTGTGACCTCTATGCTCATAATATATCATCAAGCACTCAAGTGCTTACATAAAATTTCTTTAACTGGGTAGAAAGTAAGCTTGGCAGCTGAACATCTGGTCCTGTTCATTTGTTGGTTTCTAACACAGTGGGAGGTGGAAGAGCTTTTGGAGAAAGAAGAAGGGGAAAATGGCAATTTCTGAAAACAGAAAGTCATGTAACAGTCGTAGCTGTTGAACCACTAGTAAGTCTGTCAACCTTTCTGATTAATAAAAATTAAAGCAGGCATCCAATTTCTCCCAAAGATTATTTGCAGGGGAAAACATGAAAAAAAAATAAAACTGGTACTGAACCTTTTTGAATTATTCCTTTTTAGAAGTTCAAAAATTAGCAGTTTTCAGTAAGAGATGGGAAAATAAAACTTGAATTGAAATAGCTACAATTTGATTCTGATTGTTTAAAGAGGTACAAAATGGCGAGATTTGAGCAGGTAAGAACAGACCCTACAAGTATGAAGTTTCGATAGATATATTTCATAGCTCTTAGGTGGAATAACATCTTAAGGATTGAAAATGCTTTTGACCCCATCCAAACCTCTGGATCAGATCCAAAGGGGATCAAAACATATTATTGTCTGGATGGAAAAATTATTTATTATATGTTTTTTTGATAGTAGATAATTTTAACAAAACAGGCTATATTTGTTGTTCACAAACTTCTAATATACTACTTGGAGGTAATGATGGAAAATTCCTGAGAAATTACATTTGCTCAAATTAATATAATATACAAACCAAAATTATTGTATCTCAGCCTGCAGAAAGTGCCCAGTATGAACTGGGAGGCAATCTTGGGGGTGGTATGTGGACTTGTGTNTTTATTATATGTTTTTTTGATAGTAGATAATTTTAACAAAACAGGCTATATTTGTTGTTCACAAACTTCTAATATACTACTTGGAGGTAATGATGGAAAATTCCTGAGAAATTACATTTGCTCAAATTAATATAATATACAAACCAAAATTATTGTATCTCAGCCTGCAGAAAGTGCCCAGTATGAACTGGGAGGCAATCTTGGGGGTGGTATGTGGACTTGTGTATGTTTGTTAGAGTTGGACAAGTGTTTGTGTTTGGCATACTTGTAAAAATACGAGGAAGAATATATGCAGTGTGAGAAACAACCTCTCATTTTAAGATTTCAAAGATTTACTAAACCTTAATAAATACAACAAATGACCGAATAAGGAGAAAGAGCAGTGCTGGGAGCATGGAACCAAACTGCCACATGCTCACCCATAAAATGGCTGCTCCACCTTTTACACTCCTGGTGTTCCATCAGGTAACCCCAGTCCCTCCCAAAGTCCATCAGCCAACTCTTCTTCTCT
>WBNQ01019153.1:19502-40808 GCA_013401375.1 Spizella passerina
TGATTAATAAAAATTAAAGCAGGCATCCAATTTCTCCCAAAGATTATTTGCAGGGGAAAACATGAAAAAAAAATAAAACTGGTACTGAACCTTTTTGAATTATTCCTTTTTAGAAGTTCAAAACTTAGCAGTTTTCAGTAAGAGATGGGAAAATAAAACTTGAATTGAAATAGCTACAATTTGATTCTGATTGTTTAAAGAGGTACAAAATGGCGAGATTTGAGCAGGTAAGAACAGACCCTACAAGTATGAAGTTTCGATAGATATATTTCATAGCTCTTAGGTGGAATAACATCTTAAGGATTGAAAATGCTTTTGACCCCATCCAAACCTCTGGATCAGATCCAAAGGGGATCAAAACATATTATTGTCTGGATGGAAAAATTATTTGTTATATGTTTTTTTCATACTAGATAATTTTAACAAAACAGGCTATATTTGTTGTTCACAAACTTCTAATATACTACTTGGAGGTAATGATGGAAAATTCCTGAGAAATTACATTTGCTCAAATTAATATAATATACAAACCAAAATTATTGTATCTCAGCCTGCAGAAAGTGCCCAGTATGAACTGGGAGGCAATCTTGGGGGTGGTATGTGGACTTGTGTATGTTTGTTAGAGTTGGACAAGTGTTTGTGTTTGACATACTTGTAAAAATACGAGGAAGAATATATGCCGTGTGAGAAACAACCTCTCATTTTAAGATTTCAAAGATTTACTAAACCTTAATAAATACAACAAATGACCGAATAAGGAGAAAGAGCAGTGCTGGGAGCATGGAACCAAACTGCCACATGCTCACCCATAAAATGGCTGCTCCACCCTTTACCCTCCTGGTGTTGCATCAGGTAACCCCAGTCCCTCCCAAAGTCCATCAGCCAACTCTTCTTCTCTGTCCATTGGTGGAGACTCCTTTCTTGCAGTTTGATTAAGGTCAGTGGTTGCCTAACAGGTGATAATGATGATACCTACGAGACAAAAGATGTGGCTGAGAGGAGGAAGAGGAGGAGGGGAAAGGGTGCAGTTGGGTGTTTGCAGAAGTTAATGTACTTGTCTTCTATAGCAGTTGTCTTCAGACTCTTGTTTTGGGGGGTAAAAAATCATCTGGGGAGGCTCTGTCAACAGTGAATCAGCAATATTTGTAGAGACTGACTGAAGATTTTTTCAACTCTGCTTTTTCCCTGCCACTGCATACTCTTTCTTATTTCATTTATGTTCCAGTTGTATCTCTAGCTGTGTTGTCAAAACAGGAACAACCCACATACAGTTCCTACTCACTTTCCAGATGTGTTTCAATTCTTAACCACCTTTCTAAGGGGTAAGAAGGGAGGGAAAACAGTGATACAGAGGCTTTGCCCAGTTGCTGAAAGACAGTGGCTTCCTAGTATAAGTAGCTGTTGGGAGGACTGATTTTTGTGAGAGAAGAATGAAGTGATGCCTCTGTAAGCAATTGCACATATGTAAAGTTTATTCAAAGCTTTTGAAAGCTATGTGAACAGAGGAAGAGGAGGGGGACAGCCAGTTCTTTTGTAGGTATGGACTTTCCGGTGCAGAACATATTTCCTGAGCTAGGCATACTATTTAAATAGTATATTCTGTGTAGATATATTAGTAACTTAAGCACTCTCAGTTTTGGGAGGGGACTAATCAGTTTTGAAATGGGAAAAATTTTCTACTGCTTTGTGTTTCCGTTAAAGTTGCAATCCTGCATGTGTGTGCTGTGTTTGAATCCCCTGTACCTTTATGGAGACCTACTGAAAAAATCTGGTTATTTTAGATTGCCAGTTCTGTTGACTGAAGGGTAGACAGTTCGATCTTAAGCTGCCTCTGCTGTGGGATGGGATGCATGTGCTGGGTGGACACATGATCTCCAAGGAAGTTTTATGGCTAAATGGGACAAGAGGCTTTGTTATAAAATTAGACTGTTTAAGTAGAAGATATGTGTAGACTTGGCTATGAAGAGTTGCATACAAAGAGTTGCATTACATATCTGTGAACTCTGAAGTGGATAATCTTTCCTGTAAAAGAGTAATTAATTTGGTCCTGTAAAGAACATATTCCGTTTCTGCCCTAAAATAACACCTGATGCTCATAAACAATAAAAACTTTCAGGCTTATTTTTCAAAGGTTTGTTCTGCAAAACTGTTGAACTTTGACTGAGTTGGAAATGGTTTCTCTTTGGGTATCTCTTGGGTAGCAATGTATTATTCAACAAGCCATCTTGTTCCCTTTCTTGATTTCTTGGCCACTCATAGAACTGCTGATGCTCTGTTCCATCCAGGCTCATTGCAATAAGTTCAGCCCTGCAACAACAGTGGGAATAAATCTGTAAATGTGCCTAGATCCTGTTATAAAAACAAAACTGTTCTGTGAATTTAGAGTTGAACTCTGAAGACCTTATTTTGTGATCACAGTATTTATGCTGATGCCTGAATAAGTTGTTTCCCAGTAAAGTCCTTGGACTGTTCTTCAGCCAAAGTGGTATTATTTTGCCTTAGTGTAATCAGAACCGGGGCAATGATTGTCCTGTCCTGGGCACCCCTCAAATCCTGTGTCCAGTTCTGGGCCCTCACTGCAAGAAAGACATGGAAGTGCTGGAGCATGTCCAGAGAAGGGCTTGGGAAGGGTCTGGAGCAGAAGTCTGATGAGGAGCAGCTGGGAATTTTCAGCCTGGAGAAAAGGAGGCTCAGGGGGCAACTTCTCACTCTCTATAGCTCCCTGAAAGGAAGGTGCAGCCAGATGGGGCCGTGCTCTTCTCCATGGAACAAGTGACAGGACAGCAGGAAATGGCCTCAAGTTGTGTCAGGGAACATTGAGGTTGGACATTGGCAAGAAATTCTTCTTGGGAAGTGATCTCAAGCGTTGGAATGGGGTGCCCAGGGAGGTGGTGGAGTCCCGACCCCTGGAGGTGTTCAATGAATGGCTGGACATGGCACTCAGTGCTCTGGTCTGAGAGACAAGATAGGGATTGGTCACAGGATGGACTTAAGGTTGGAGGTCTTCTCCAGCCTTAATGATTCTGACTTGTAAAGAAAACTTTAAGCAATAATTGTGTCACCCAAGTTTCTAGAGCACCAATATGCCATGAGCAGTTGGTTATAAAGGGAATACAGGCAGAAGTAGGCAAAGTACATGACAAAACATTAGCTTAAAGCAGCATATATGCTTATATGGCAGGCATGGCTTAATAAAATATGTTGATCTATTGACTCTAACAAGTATTCTAGAAATGCAATGTTGATTTCTTCTAATCAACCATCTCCTTTGAGTGTGAAAAACATCTTCTGTTTGTTCTAGCTTCTTTAGGCATGTTAAATTCCTTAATGGAATTGGAGTGGCTTCAGTCTTGTTCAAATGTGCCAGAAGATGTTTCTATAAAATTTAATATTAAATAACTAAATTGATGATATCATATGTGTTATTGAGGTATTACAGACAGCCACTTTAACCACCAGACTTTTAAGTGGGGAAGTTGTGCTGGAGATAGTAGTGACACAGGTAGCAGAATCCTTGATTACATGTGGTTTGCTCTAAAAAAAAATCATGGCTTTAAAAAGTATTTTTATTGTCTTTTTACAGAATTGATGACTATTTTGTTTTTGTTTTTGTTTTGTCTCAGTTTGAGGCAATTTAAAGGAGAACACTCTGGAATGAGTTGCCTCTTCTAAAGGGTTCCAGCAATAGGAAATGAATACTAATAGATGAAAATAAAAAAAAAAAAACACACAACAGTTTATTAACAAACAGAATGTCCATAATGCAGGGAAAAAAGTAAATAACTGCTAGATATCAAACTGTTAGATTTCACCCCAACACACTGGAACAAAGACCCACAATGCCAGAGGTTACCTGCTCTCAACATGCAATCCGGGATGGTGTCAGCTTCCCTCTTGGGAAGGCAGAAACTTTCAGGGAGCAATTCCAGCAGCAGACGGAGGCCCAGTGGCTCATCTGGCATCAGCCTCCTCCCCAGGACAAAGTCCAGCAGATCCTAGGAGGTAAAGCAGCTGGGCTGGAGCCTCTCAGTGTGTTTGCTTCCCAGCTCGGCGTGGTTCATGGAGTGTGGCTTGCATTGGAGTAGGGCAGCTCCACTCCTGCTGACACAGTGTCCCTGGTCTCTGAGCAGGAACTGCTCAGTTCACCTCAAGGCAGCTCAAAGGCTGCTGCTGCAGCATCTCTGAGCCAAGGAAAGGAAAAGCTTTTTGCCTGGGCCAAAAACCAAACCAGCCCAGCAAAACCCACAGAGCCATGAAAATGCTACACAGAGCCATGAAAATGCTGGGCAGGGAGCTTTTAAAAATGCTCATACAAAAGCAAAACTCTTCATCCCCCTGGTCCTCCACACACTAGGTCTTGGGCTGCAGGGTCTTAAAGATACAATACCAATTTTTGGGCACAGACCTGAGGATTGTGGAATACATTATTGTAATAAATCCCTCTAAGATGATTTTTGTGACAGTGCAACAGCTTAGTGTAAGTACCTGCAGACAAGACCATCAAATCCCATTACATGAAGGAGCTAACCACCGAATTGTGAATATTGGCTCATGTACTGACCTTTCCCTTCTTCTGGTGCAAAGCTGCAAAGTGTTTAATCTGGGAAATACTTTAGAGGATGTGGCTCCTGAAACATCTTTCCTGTGGAAAGCTGTGATAATCACCAAGTTAAGATTTATGCTTGATTTAAAAATGGATTAGGCATAGAGTTTGTTTATTCTTCTTTCCTGTGTAACTTTCCAGTGTTGTTCTAATTTGTTCTAATCTGAATACCTGTATGTTGCTTTGCTTGTGTGGCTTTTACTGTGATGAAGACTGTAGTGTTTTTTAGTTGGGTTTTTTAATTTTCTTTGTCCCCTTTAAGGAAAACTTGGCACATCTTATACTGTGACCTATTGTTCCTAGCTCTACCTTCCGGAGGATTTCTTCTAATCAACCTCCTCCTTAGAGTGTGAAAAACATCTTCTGTTTGCTGTAGCTTCTCTTGGTATGTGTTAGCCTTAATGGAATTAGAGTAGCTTGTATTGTTCAAATATGCCAGAAGATGTTTCTATAAAATTTGTCATTAAACAACTAAATTATCCATTAAAGGCCTGTAGAATTAGAGTTAAAAATATGCATTCATACTGTAAGCTACAAAGCTGATTGAAGGTACTGTTCATCAAACACAGCTGTTAGTAGCTTCTGCCAGGACGGGACTATCGAGCAACCTTGGCAGTGTAAAAGAACTTGTGAATGAAAATGGGATGAGCAATTTGGCCACTGCCTTTGGATTTTAGGAAGGGTTCATGATATTCTTTTAGCTGTGAGAACTGGTAATCATGTTCCCTCTCATATTGGCAAAGAACCTGGTCTTTAGTCTGGAGGACAAAAAGCTTAAAAACCAAGTTCAGTGCTGTCTAATAGGATGCAGTCCTAAAATTCATGGTTCAAGTGACATTTACACAAGTGAAACAACCACTCCCATCCCCAGTTACTGGAAACATCTCAGAAGCCCTAAATTCACAAAGCATTGCACAAGACCCTCGCTGAATATTTGGAGAGCAACCTACTAGTGTTGGAAGGACTTTCTTTTTTCTTTTAAATGGGCATTCTAAATAGAATGAAGTCATAGTAGTGTGTCCCAAAGTCAGGAAAATTTAGATGAGATAAAGCATATGTAATGCCCTTTTTAAAAACTCACCTCAAGGAGTTACAAACATCACATATAGAAGTATATTCTAGGTCAATATTTGCTTCAGAGAGAATGGGTTTTAAAAAATTTTAAACTATTTCAGATGTTTTATTGCCTTCATTGGTGGAACATAGTGGGATATAAGGTGGCAATGCTGACTTGGTCATTATACTTTGCTGCAGATGAGACATTTCTCTGTAATGAGCCAAATTAGCTATCCTGCCTGCTATTTGAGATGCTTGCTATGCACAATTCTGGTTAGCTACTCCTATACCTTTAGAAGCCAGAACTTAATACAGTGATGTATGTACTCATCCTCTCAGTGTGTTTGGTAGAAATATTGAAATTAATCACAAAAGTGTTGAGAAGATCCATTTGAGAGGGACTGAGGATGGCAGATAGGTTGAAACTGGATGATAAGGTTTTTTCCAACCCAAATCATTATATGATTCTATGATGCACAAGAAATTTGGTTCCAGCTTAAATTAATAGGACTAACTACAGGATGAGACACCCTCTCACTTTACCGATGTATTTACTTAGAACAATTTTAAATTATACTGTCAAGGTGTTCCTCCTAAACATCTGGAAATATGCTCCAGCAGTAAGGGAACTTCTCTGACTTCACTGGTTCTGAAGGAGCAAGGACTCCAGTTTCTTATGGAGTATACTGGAATTGTAAGTAATACTGGTTGATACAGTTTGAAAGTAAACAAAATCTGTTTTCAGGATTTTAAGATAAATAATGGGTGTATTTATAGGTTTATAAATGAGGTGACTTCATGAAAGTGTTTATTCTTTCCAAATTGTTTGGCAATTCCAGCAAAAGTCACTTAAAGCTTGTAGGAGGCTTCAGAGATCTTTATCACAAATTGGGGGACAGAATGGTTGTGTTCATTTGGGGAGTGGTGGGGTATTGTTTGTTTCTTCTGGTTTTCCAACTCTCTTGTGTTTCAGAGCTGATTTTGCAGTTGATGTAAATCAGTCTTGGTACTATTGACTTCAGAGGAACATGCTGGTTTGCACTGGGTGCCAAGCTTTCTTTTGCACATTTAATAACATTATGTAGTTTCACCAGGTGTTGGCACAGGGAAGTGTTTCTCCTGGATTGTTACCCCCTAGAAATGCAAAGGGAAGTCTGTTTGTTCAGCTTCAGCTTTGCACTGTATATGAGGGGGGTGGGACAGCAGTGGTAAGGGGCTTATACACCAATGGCCTATTCACACGGTCTTTTGAAAAATGGTGGCACTAGACACATGTTCTCAGCATCTTGATGCATCTTAAAATAGGCAACAGCTGAAGCAGCTATAGGCTCTCACAGCATTTACAAGCTGTCTTTGAGCTGCCAATGAGTTGCTGTGGAAACCATTGCTGGGCAGGACCAGGACATGGCTGGAAAATAGGCTTCTTTTGAGAGCCTGACTAGTTTAAATCCCCATCCCCCATTTGCAGAAGCTCCCTCTGAATTGCCATGGAGACAAGAGGAGTACTGGTGTTTTGAGAGTTGTAAAAGTGCAAGCTATAAATATTTATTTGGCTAACAGCACATACTTTCTGTGGTATCTCCCTATTGGAATAAACTCCGTGCTACATTGAACCTTTGCAGGTTGCATGTTCTGTGCATTCAAACCCTTCCTCTCTTCTGTGTGAGTAGAAAAGAGGGAAGCAATATAAACATTGAAGGGAATTAAATTTTACATTTTGATTGTTAATTATAAAACATTAAATTATAATTTTTCCTCAGTATTTCCCCCTTTCATGCAGTACTCATTCAGTGTCAGAGACTACTGAAAGCACTTAGGAGGCTGTTGAGTTTATCTAAAATTGTTGTACTTCTGTGTTCAGTTTTTCAGAAAGGCTGACCTAAATAATCTCTTGCTTTCTTGCCCTGTGCCACTTGACTTTTTTTCCCTTCCACTTTCTTCTCTACAAGCATTTCAAGTTTTTTGTTTCCAGAGCCAACTGTCCTTGGGGCTCTGAAATGAAATTAACCTTAAATTCTTAGGACTCCCACTGATAACTTCAGATAATTGGCTCTGAAAACTTCAAAAGTCTTAACAAAAGCCTTTTGTTAAGTTACTTTTACTTTAAAGTTTTTTTTCTTTTTTTTTTTTTTTCTTAACTTGAAAACTAAGACACCATGACGGATGTGCTGGCTTTCCTGATTTCACTTAACAGTCCCCACAAAGCTGAGGATTAAGGTAGCTGAGTGACTGAAATTGAGTTGCTTTTGCCTATTTTCCCCCTAGTGATGTGGGATAACTTCCTCTAGCTCTTGTTCAAAATTTGAGGTCTTAATGCTGTGTTTATGTTGTTAACTTAATCACAGGGTCGCAGAATGGTTTGGATTGAAGGGACCTTGTTGGAGACTGAAATGTTATGGTTTATGGCTTAAGCATCTTTATGAAAGACTTTTGCCTATTATAGCAAAAGTGTGTAACAATGTTGCACCAGCAAAGCCTGCCCTGGATGGGCCTCCTGACAGAAAACCCTGAACTGTGGGTTAAACCACCTAAGGCAGATTGAGATAAAATGACACCATTGGGGGAAGCATCTGGAAGAGCATCCAGGACAGGGCNGCCAGAACTTAATACAGTGATGTATGTACTCATCCTCTCAGTGTGTTTTGTAGAAATATTGAAATTAATCACAAAAGTGTTGAGAAGATCCATTTGAGAGGGACTGAGGATGGCAGATAGGTTGAAACTGGATGATCTTTAAGGTTTTTTCCAACCCAAATCATTATATGATTCTATGATGCACAAGAAATTTGGTTCCAGCTTAAATTAATAGGACTAACTACAGGATGAGACACCCTCTCACTTTACCGATGTATTTACTTAGAACAATTTTAAATTATACTGTCAAGGTGTTCCTCCTAAACATCTGGAAATATGCTCCAGCAGTAAGGGAACTTCTCTGACTTCACTGGTTCTGAAGGAGCAAGGACTCCAGTTTCTTATGGAGTATACTGGAATTGTAAGTAATACTGGTTGATACAGTTTGAAAGTAAACAAAATCTGTTTTCAGGATTTTAAGATAAATAATGGGTGTATTTATAGGTTTATAAATGAGGTGACTTCATGAAAGTGTTTATTCTTTCCAAATTGTTTGGCAATTCCAGCAAAAGTCACTTAAACTTGTAGGAGGCTTCAGAGATCTTTATCACAAATTGGGGGACAGAATGGTTGTGTTCATTTGGGGAGTGGTGGGGTATTGTTTGTTTCTTCTGGTTTTCCAACTCTCTTGTGTTTCAGAGCTGATTTTGCAGTTGATGTAAATCAGTCTTGGTACTATTGACTTCAGAGGAACACGCTGGTTTGCACTGGGTGCCAAGCTTTCTTTTGCACATTTAATAACATTATGTAGTTTCACCAGGTGTTGGCTCAGGGAAGTGTTTCTCCTGGATTGTTACCCCCTAGAAATGCAAAGGGAAGTCTGTTTGTTCAGCTTCAGCTTTGCACTGTATATGAGGGGGGTGGGACAGCAGTGGTAAGGGGCTTATACACCAATGGCCTATTCACACGGTCTTTTGAAAAATGGTGGCACTAGACACATGTTCTCAGCATCTTGATGCATCTTAAAATAGGCAACAGCTGAAGCAGCTATAGGCTCTCACTGCATTTACAAGCTGTCTTTGAGCTGCCAATGAGTTGCTGTGGAAACCATTGCTGGGCAGGACCAGGACATGGCTGGAAAATAGGCTTCTTTTGAGAGCCTGACTAGTTTAAATCCCCATCCCCCATTTGCAGAAGCTCCCTCTGAATTGCCATGGAGACAAGAGGAGTACTGGTGTTTTGAGAGTTGTAAAAGTGCAAGCTATAAATATTTATTTGGCTAACAGCACATACTTTCTGTGGTATCTCCCTATTGGAATAAACTCCGTGCTACATTGAACCTTTGCAGGTTGCATGTTCTGTGCATTCAAACCCTTCCTCTCTTCTGTGTGAGTAGAAAAGAGGGAAGCAATATAAACATTGAAGGGAATTAAATTTTACATTTTGATTGTTAATTATAAAACATTAAATTATAATTTTTCCTCAGTATTTCCCCCTTTCATGCAGTACTCATTCAGTGTCAGAGACTACTGAAAGCACTTAGGAGGCTGTTGAGTTTATCTAAAATTGTTGTACTTCTGTGTTCAGTTTTTCAGAAAGGCTGACCTAAATAATCTCTTGCTTTCTTGCCCTGTGCCACTTGACTTTTTTTCCCTTCCACTTTCTTCTCTACAAGCATTTCAAGTTTTTTGTTTCCAGAGCCAACTGTCCTTGGGGCTCTGAAATGAAATTAACCTTAAATTCTTAGGACTCCCACTGATAACTTCAGATAATTGGCTCTGAAAACTTCAAAAGTCTTAACAAAAGCCTTTTGTTAAGTTACTTTTACTTTAAAGTTTTTTTTCTTTTTTTTTTTTTTTCTTAACTTGAAAACTAAGACACCATGACGGATGTGCTGGCTTTCCTGATTTCACTTAACAGTCCCCACAAAGCTGAGGATTAAGGTAGCTGAGTGACTGAAATTGAGTTGCTTTTGCCTATTTTCCCCCTAGTGATGTGGGATAACTTCCTCTAGCTCTTGTTCAAAATTTGAGGTCTTAATGCTGTGTTTATGTTGTTAACTTAATCACAGGGTCGCAGAATGGTTTGGATTGAAGGGACCTTGTTGGAGACTGAAATGTTATGGTTTATGGCTTAAGCATCTTTATGAAAGACTTTTGCCTATTATAGCAAAAGTGTGTAACAATGTTGCACCAGCAAAGCCTGCCCTGGATGGGCCTCCTGACAGAAAACCCTGAACTGTGGGTTAAACCACCTAAGGCAGATTGAGATAAAATGACACCATTGGGGGAAGCATCTGGAAGAGCATCCAGGACAGGGCTCAGCCCAGCACCTTTGGGGTGGAGGCCTCAGCCCCAGGTTTTTCTGCTGCCAGGCTCCCACAGATCCCTACACCAAGGCAGGGAAGGAGGAGAGGTTTTGGGTGTGTGGCAAGGCCTCTGGCCAGATGCAGTTAACACCCATCCTCCACCAGACAGAATGGCCCAGCTGTGGGGCCTGCCACCCCTGGAAGGCCACATCTGTGTGAGGGACAACTGAGGGGGTGTCATGGCTCATCAAGGGCCCCACACCAAAGGGGTCCCCAGACCTGCACTGTGTGTGATCCTACATGATGCAACAGATTGCAGTCTTGCAAGGGACAATGTCAAACTTGTCCCCCCACCAGGAGGTACCTGTGTGTTCCCACCTGCCCAAATGTATATTAATCCATGGGATTCTATGCATTTTGGTGGGGGACCTTCATCACCAAGGAGACCAGATGGAGGGAAGCAATGAGATGTTCTGGGCCCCTCAGTTTCGGAAGGACCTTGAGACACTTGAGTGCGTCCAGAGGAGGCAACGAGGCTGGAGAGGGGCTGGGAACACAAACCCTATGAGGAGTGACTGAGGGAGCTGGGGGTGTTCAGCCTGGAGAAAAGGAGACTCAGAGATGACCTTATCACTCTCTACAACTCCCTGAAAGGTGGCTGCAGTCAGATGGGGGCAGGTCTCTCTCTCCAAGCAGCAACTGACAGAACAAGAGGTCACAGTCTCAGCCTGCATCAAGGGAAATATAGGTTGGATATTAGGAAAAAGTTTTTCACAGAAAGAGTGATTAAATACTGGAATGGCCTACCCCAGGAGGTGGTGGAGTCACCATCCTTGGATGTGTTTTTAAGAAAAGCTTGGATGTGGCACTCAGTGCCATGGTTTAGTTGAGGTGTTGGGGCATCGGTTGGACTCGATGATCTTGAAGATCTCTTGCAAGTTAGTCATTCTGTGAATCCTGTGAAGTATGGCAAGAAGGGAGCCAAAACAGGTGTGCTTAAATGACGTGACAATGTCAAAACTCCAGGTATCATTTGAGTGCCTTGTGTTAGGTAGTTCCATGGCTGAGAAGTTTGCATCAGCACCTAATCATGTAGTTGAGGCTTTACCCTGAAGTGGTCACGTCTAAAGGATGCTAACACCAAACAGATGTCTGGTTTCCTATTCTCTTTCAGGGACTTCAGTAAGAGAATTGGCCTTTAGTCTTGAGATGCTGGACTTCCTAAATTTACAGTATCCTCAGAAACCCTTTGTTAAACTTTGCTTTAGACCACCTGTTGTTTAGAACTTGGCAAAACAAATGCAAGACTGTTTTTTCTCTTGTATTTATAACTTTGTTTTGATTCTATTCTCATGTAATTTCTTCCAGGCACACTGTTTCTTTTGATTTGATTTGACTAATATGTTTTTCCTTAATGATTTGTCTAGCTAGTAGTTTCACTTTACAGCTGTGTTTATCAAATGGAACGTGTGGGTTTTTTGGAGTTTACTTCTAAACAAACATAGCTACTGACATGTCAAAGCAGCTTTTTTTTCTTTTTTTTTTCTGATCTTTAAAAAGCAGCTTGAATAAAAGGTTTACTGGTACAGTAATATATCTTTTCACTATTGCTCTTTATATGGTGAACTAAAATCCAAAGCTGAAGACTTGGATTCTGAATATTTGACACAGACATTTCTCAAAGGATGTCTAAGGGGAGAGATGCTCTAGCTTTAAGGACCTCTCCTGTCTTTCTGCTTGATCAGAATATATAATGGTTTTAATATAGTCAGCTGTCTCTGCAACACCTTACATTACTGTTTGAACTCTACAGCTTCTTGCAAAGATTCATGTGTATGTGTGGTTTGTGTGTGTATGTTGAACTTCTTTCTCTCCCTTCCTCCCCCTCTTTCTCACATTTTCTCCTTAATTATGTTGTATAATAGAATCTTCATGTATTCTATAAATCCCTTGATGTAAGGGTAAATGTGGAGACTTTGTGCAGTTGCAAGCTCCCAATAAAAAGCATGCAAAGTAATTCTGTAATGACTTCCATAGTGGAAGGTAAATACCATGGTCCTGCCCCAGAAGTCATAAAATGTGTTTTCCTTTTGTGGCTTCATATTCTGTGAATATTTTGATCATGACAATGAGCTGCATGACACCTATATTAATGAGGAGGAGACAAATTTCCAGGCCCATGAACAGAGAATGTAATATAGTGGTGAATTGCCTGTACTAGAGCTGTTTTGTGTCCAGACAGAAGAGGCTGATGAGACAATAATTTATAAATGGTTTTATCCACACACTCGACATCTAGAAAGGCTTCCTTTTGAAATGTTATCAAGTGTTAGCTGTTGTCAGTCTCAGAATAAAATGCTCCTGCCCATCATGAAGGAAGATGTTATTTCAATAGATAAATGTGATTTGTTAACCATTGGCATCTAGAATATGGGGAAAGAGGGGACAAGGGGGGTATTGTTCTAGAAATATGGTTTGGGTCAAAGTCACGTGTTAATTTTTTCCCATAAATCTAAATAGGACGTAATAGGTTAAAAAGGAAATTACTTACTGATTCCAGGCTATTCTAGACCTAGCCTGAACAAAAAAAAAAAAAGAGCTGGGCTGTGTATGGACTTGCAGGAGAAATTATTGCTTTGGGAGGAGCTGGAGAAATGGTTTCCTCCTCTGGTTTCAGCAGGGTATGAGGGGGCTTATACAGAGGATTTTTAAAATTTCTTTCTTTGAAGTTCACTAGGAAAGTTTTCTTTCTTGGAGGGATGGAAAAAATTTCTAAGTGCTATTTGTAGTGCAAATATTTTTTTGCTATTTCAGTATTCTTGGGGTGCGTAAGTGTCATTGCTAGAATTCTTCATGTCTTATTTATTTCATATTACAAACTTCTGGTTATAACTTTTGGGGTAACATAAAGTGGATAAAATTAAAACATATTACAGACAGGATAGCTATACCCAATTTGGATCTTTTGGTAATGTGCACACATGAAAATTCACTTTACACTGTCAGGTGAGGCTGTGTTCTTTTAGGCACAAGAATTGTTGGACATGCACTTGGGAGGGGATGTGAGATAGTGAGAAAGCACCACGGAGAATCCATGTTGGAGCAGGCTCCTGGCAGTAACTGTGACCTATAGGAGGCTGCCCATGCTGGAGTAGGGGAGAACATACAGAGGAAGGAGCAAGAGAGAAGAGCACATGCCCACAACTACTACATTTACTGTTTTAAACTGGCAGTAAATTTAATTATTTTTTCCTAAATTTAGTCTGTTTTTCTTGTGATGGTAACTGCTAACTAAACTCCCTGACTCCCTGTCTTTCTGTTGACCCATGAGCTTTTTAATCTTATTTTCTCCCTGGTCATGTTGAGGAGGAGGAGGAGTGAGAAAGCAGCCACCCAAGGTCAAGCCACCACAATACGCAGTGAATGAACTCTTGCTACAGTGCCAGGGCCTCAGATAACATTTCTGAGTGTTTCTCCATGACTCCAAGGCAGTGGTTATAGATACCTGTAGAACTGTAATTTGTATTTTTAACGTATGCTGAAAAAAACCTCTAGAAAATTAAGGAGGAAAAAGGGCATAGGAACAGAATAAATGAAGAATTTCCTCTGTTGTGTCAGACTTAAACCATAAGGAATAATCTTTAATTGAGAAGAAAACTATGAGAGGGTACTCTGGTGTATGGGATCAGTGCTGTTTAATGTCTTCATTATTGACATAGACAAAGGGATCAAGTGCACTCTCAGTAGATTTGCTAATGACCCCAAGATGAGTGGTGCTGTTTCTGCACTTGAAGGATTTGATTGTCATCCAGAAGGACCTGGACGAGCTCGAGAAGTGGCCCATGGGTCATGCGGTTTAAAAAGACTGAATTCAAGGTACTCCACCTGGGTCAACCCCTGGTATCGATCCAGGCTGGTGGATGAATAGAGCAGGCCTACCAGAAGGGCTTGGGGAGCTGGTGGGTGAGAGGCTGGATATGCCCTGGCCATGTGCACTGGGAGCCTAGGAATCCTCTGTGTGCTGGGCTGCCTCCAAAGCCCCATGGCAGCAGGGAAGAGAGGGATTCTGTCCCTCTGCCTGACTCTGGTGAGACCCCACCTGAAGTGCTGCATCCAGCTCTGGTTTCCCAGCATAGAAAGCACATGGACCTGTTGGAGCCAGTCCAGAGGGCCACTAAAATGATCATGGAGATATGGCATGCCTCCTGTGAAAACAGTCTGAGAAAATTTGGGTTGTTCACCCTGTAAAAGACAAGGCTCTGGGAACACCTCATTGCAGCCTTTCAGTACTTACAGGGGACTTACAAGAAAGATGTGGACAAACTTTTTAGTAGGGCCTGTTGTGGGTTAGGACAAGGGATAATGGCTTAAACTAAAAGAGGGTTGATTCAGACTAGATATAAGGAAGAAAGGTTTTACAGTGAGAGTGGTGAAACACTGACATTCAAGGTCAGGCTGGAGAGGGCTCTGAGCAACCTGCTCATGTTGAAGATGTTCCTGCTCATTTGCAGGGAGCTTGAGCTAGATGACCTTTAAAGATCCCTTCCAACATAAACCACTCTGAGATTCTATGATGATATCTTCAAACAAACAAAGCTTTGAGCACTGAAAGCCCAAATGGACTCCAAGGCAGAAGCGAGGCACTGATTTCAACAAAAGTAATCAACTGTTAAAAAACAGGCATAAGAATCAAGAAATTGTTAATTTGTTTGTGTCTTCAGGTCAAGACTAGATATTCATCTGCTAGGGTGTGTGCAACTCCTCCCCCATTAAGCAGGAGAAAGAGAAATTAATTAGGGATGGACCAAAGAGATCTGTGTGCTTAAGAACATCTAATCTTGCTATTTTCCTAGTTTCTATCAGTCAAAATAAGATTATTTTTAACCAAATCAAGTTTCTAAACATTGATAGAAACAGGTTCTCAGTTCTTGTCCATATCCACTATAGCAATTGTTCAGTTGCCTGATGCAGACGGAGGAAATAGACTGCATTAGGAGTGTCTGTGCTGTCGTCAAAACTAGTACTGAACCAAGAGAACTTGAGATGCTTTTGGGGAAAAAAAAACCAAAAAACTAGACCTGTGTAAAGAACTGTGTTCAGTTGTTGTTAAGCTCTTGCTAGGCTGACGTGGATTAATTGTGATACCTGTGCCCAACTCCTGGTCTCTGGGTGAGGGTTGATGTAGGTCTAGTGGTTATTTCGCTCGTTCTTTCTGGAATTTCAGTGTTCCCAATACATGAGTGTGAGGAACCAATTTAATTTTGAGTTCTGTCTCAATATTGTTTGAAATTACCAGAGGTGTGTGGAGAGGGGTTGTACAAGTGCTACTTGCAGTGTTAGCATTCAGGAACACATAATCACAGAATTATTATATGCAGGTGCTTTTATTTAAGAGCTCTGTGTGGCAGGGGTGCACCGACCCAAATCTGACTTCAACATGGTTTCGAGCTGAATGTGTTTTGTATTCTATCATTATATAACTTACATATGAATTATTAAACTTACATTGTTCTATTGTATACATTGATTTCATCTGAGCATGGATTTCTCGTGATCTCCCTGAAACCCTCAAACATAAGTTTTTCATGACTCTTCTTATGATTAAACAATAATTACATTAACTATTAGGTAATCATCACATCCAACAATCATATCATTTATCATATACTGATTACACAGGTGCAGTTTCACATGATCTAGCAAACACAAGGCTGAAGATTTCCTAGGGCCTACCCTTAACATTTTCCCAGGGCCTACTAAGCCTAACTTTCTTTCTAGTTCCCCGAATTTTCTATGACTTTAAAATCTTTCACTATCAGCAGGAGGCAGCTAGGAGAAGATGGAAAGCCCTGTCTCTCAGGAGCCTTTGCAGCCATCTCACATCTCACATGTAATGGGCAGTCAGTAGGAGACCACCAGGGACACTGACCTCCAGAGAGGTTCTCCAGTCAGATGGTGAAGGGACAATGGGCTGCTCTGGAATGTTGGACTGGGCCAATGCAGACCTCAGCATTGCAGATTTTGGGAGGAGCAAGGAGTATAAAAGTAACTGTGTCACAAGCTTCAGAGCTTTTCATCATTTAGCCCTGACTAGCTGGTTCTTTTGCCCCCATTTTTGCCTTCACTGGCCCTTGCTTGCCCTCGCTCTCTTGCTGTCCCCTTCCCTGGCTGAACGCTTGCTGACCATTTCCTGTGTCCAGCCCTACCACTTCATCTCCCTCACGTGCTCCAGCTGTCACCTGTCGTGCCTACTTGTATTCCTGCCTCATGCCCTACCTGCTTTGTCTCCTGCCTGCCTTGCTCCCACCTGAGCCACCTGTTGCCAGCTCTGCGTCGCCGCTGATCTGGCCTGTCGCCACGGTCTGCGCCATGACCCTGCCCAGGGTTCTGCCCCTCCGGCCCAAGCACCCACTCACCTCATGGCTGGCTGCCCCTTTGTGCAGGAGCTGTGCCTTTGCTCCAGGAGCTGCAAAGGCTTCTCCCAGTGGGACGTGGGATATGTGCCCAGACCTCCTGCCAGCTGGACATTGATGGCCCACTCTGAGGTTCTGCTGGTAATGCCCATTTTTTCTGTCAGTCGCCTCCCCCCTCTTTCTCTGCCCATTCTTCTTCCTTCTCCTTGTCCATTTTCTGTCTTTTCTATTCTTCCTTAGTAGAGCAACATCCTTTTCACTACCAATAAATGGTTCTCAGATAGAATACTTGCCTCATTTCACACAATTCCATTCTCAGCCATCTATTTTAGAAGAACCCCCTGCAGTTCCTCCAACAATATCCAAGAGTATATGGGGATTTTTTCTTTCTTTGAGTTAAAACTAGATCAATCTTTATTATCTTCCTTCCCATTTCAAGAAGAATTTGAGATAATTGCCAATTACTGTACATATTTTTTACCCTGTAGAACCTGTAAGTGGTATTCTTGAGGAAATATGCATGCCTTGTAATAAGAATGTTATGGAAAATACACCTATGGATTAATAGATGTCTCCCCAGTTATAAACAGACATCATCATAGCATAAAATGTTTACTGTTTATATAGAACTTCTTACATAGAAGTATCATTATGCCATTGTAAAAATGAATTACTTATTTTTTACAGCTGCCAGAACCTGGAGAAAAAAGATGAACTGTTCAAGGCCAGCCCTAGTCTAGCTCCTAGTTTGTACTCTTTTTCGTAGGCAATGTCTAACTTGTACAGTGTGAGGAGGTCTCAAAAATATTGCTTGTAGCTGCCAAAGCATAAGCAATGTGCTTTGTGTGAAATCACAAATGTTTATTGCTGAATTGTCTTTTTTTGCTGTCCTCTTGCAGATCCTGATGTGTCTGGAATCTCCATTGAAACAGATAACAAAAATGTAAAAGCAGAGGAGTTTAAAGGTACAGTATGGGCATTGTTGTGGTAATTTTTAATATATACACAATACATTCAAACTATGTATACAGAAGCTGTGCAGCTATTGTGGTTTTCTTCCTCTTTCCTGAGGGGTCTTGTGCCTACTCTCTCCACTGATTCTGCATTATCTTGATCTTGTCTCCATTTTCTCTTACATGAGGTGAGGTTGACCTAGGTGCTCCCCAGAGATCCTTTCCAACCTCACCTGTTCTGTGGTTCTATGACTTGTTTGTCAGTCCTGTAACTTCTGCCTGGTTTCCTTCCACACAATATTATGGGAGACGATGGAAAGGAGAAACAATAAATATCTTAAAAGACAGAAAAGTGAAGGACTAGAAAGAACAGGTATAAGTTAGTTAATTGTAAGTAACAATAATTTAATGGCTATTTTTACTTATCAGTAGCTGTAATGGCTATTTACATAGTTATATATGTATATATATATGTCATATATAAAATAGCAAATTACTTCCAATAATGGGGTGGAGAACTTACAGAGGAAAAGAGGAAAACCTGTTTGCTGGGTAGATAAGAAAGGGGAGTACTGTAGCATGAGGTTTGTTATGTGGGTTTGTTTTTTGAATTTGCTTGGAGTGGAGAGAGGTGGGAATTTGGGATAAAAAAAAACTGTTCTCTGAGCTTTAAACCTTATTCAGCATTTTGAGGTAATAATCAAATGTTTTAGAGGTCTCTAAAACTGTCATGTAGACTTCTGTTAAATATTCTTTTGGCAGAATGCATTTAGAGCTCAAGGCATGCATAAGCAGAGAGAAATGCCTCAGCTAATATTAAAGCTTGATTAAGTTCTGTCTTTTTACGTGGTATATGGCTTGCATTTTTTCTTTTTTTATTTGTACATTGAATGGAATCAGTTTAGCACAGTCCACATGCCAAGCCAAGTTCTCCACGTGTAGCAGCACTAAGGGATGGCAGGGCCAATGGACAGTTATTCCACTGAGCGCAGCTGGTCTGAAATGCATTTTCCTTTTCTCCTCTAACTTCTCTGACTGTAGAGGAGGATGGTCAGGCACTGGGACAGGCTCCCCAGGGGAGTGGTCATGGTACCAAGCCTGACAGAGCTCAAAGAGCATCTAGGTGACACTCCTGGTCATGGTTTTGTTCTAGATGGTTCTGCAAGGAGCAGGGAGTTGGGCTCACTGATTCTTGGCATTCCTTCCAACTTGAGATATTCTATAATTCTATCACCAATGATAGCCTCCACACCAGATGTAAATCCAAATTAAATATTGTGCAGATCTCTCCAAGATTCCAGAGGGCTTTTGCAGGCCTAGCAGTACCAGTGCTGATGCACAGTATCCTGTGGACCTACTTTAATGCAAGTCTGGAAAATACCTCTCCCTGACTCCATTATTATGGGAAAAAGCAGGAGAGGGGAGCTATAACTAAGGACAATTTTATTATGTTCTCTCTGTTCTGTGCACACTCCCTTTCTTCCATGCATTCCTTTTCTCTGAATAAGATTAGTGGGTGGGCATCAGTGCTATGGTTTTTTCTGAAACAAAAACATGTGGGATGCAAGAAGGGGGCAGCCCTGTTGAGACAGAGGTGACTTGTTCAGCTGAGAACACTTCAGCTGAGCTGTCTCTGTGTCAGCTAATAGACACCAGCTCATTTGACAAGCCAGCTGACACAAGGCCAGTAGCAAAAGCAAGCTGAGCTTGAATGATGGTTTTTCTTTGTTAGAAGGATACAAAAAACAAAGTGGGAAGGAAACTAGCAAATCTTAAGATTCAGGAAGCCTCCACCCATACACTCAACCTGAAGTCAGGAACCTCAGACTTCCTGAGTGCACAGTATGTTTTTCAAAACAGCCAGTGCACGTGTAACATGTTTCTGGCAAGGAACACCCTCCTGCCTCAATTTTTCTTTCAAGTCTGGATATTTTTTTCCCCTGTGAGGTATCACCAAGGCTACCAGTCTGGGTTTTTGTTTCTTTTCAGAGCAGACCTAGGAAATCAGACTCTGAAGGGCAAGGGAGTGGATCTGTCTGTAGCTCCTAATTACCTTCCAGCCTCATTTGTTTAGACTGGAAAGGAGGATGATGGTTGATTGTGTTTGAGCAGTGCATGTTGGCATTATGAAAGCTAGACAGGCCTTGTCAAAACTATAAAGGCTTTTGCTCTGGATATTGTGGCCTGTATTGGAAAATTAGTAGCTTACAGGTAGCAAGGTCTATATTGCATTTGTTTCTTTAACCATCTTACTGCAATATTTTTCATCTCCATTAAATTAAACCAAAAAGCTACTGATACTGAATTCAGAATGGTAACTCAAAAAATAAGTTTACAACAAAGTCAGAGTCCCCCTTTTTAGGGGTGATCTGCTCAGAACTGTTTAAACTAAAATGAGGGTAGTAATTGAAAAGGTAATTGATAAAGTAGATATTCCCATGTTAGATGGGGAAAGTAATAAACCCTGTCCAGCATGGGAATCCCCAGCATCTGAAGTTTGACCCAAAAGCCACT
This sequence comes from Spizella passerina, assembly GCA_013401375.1. NCBI lineage: Eukaryota > Metazoa > Chordata > Aves > Passeriformes > Passerellidae > Spizella > Spizella passerina. Next base: position 39,924 of record WBNQ01019153.1, read on the forward strand.
GAAGTATAAGAAAATTACTGGTTTCTTTTTCCCTACTGTGTTTGTGTAAATCTGGAGAAGCATCACTTTGAGAAGTAGATCTGGCCATTGCTGCTGTACAAGTTCTTTTGAAGGAGGAACATAAATTTCATAGAACCTGAATGTATACCAACACAATACTAAAATCTTTAATTTTCCCTTTTGTCTTTATTTTTTTTCTTCCCTCTAGAGGCTATTCTTAGTTGCAAACACAAATTTTCGAAAGGGATGAGTTTAAGAATAGAGTGGAAGAAAATCCAATCTCAAGGAGTCTCATTTGTCTACTACAACAGTGAATTTACAGGTACAGTACTGCAAAGGGATGGTTTAACATGTCATTCTCTGGCATAGCTATTGACTCTTTCTTGGGGAACAACACCAATAAGACTGAACAAGAAGGCTCTTAGCTGTTCATATAGAAGAGCTGTTGTTTTGAGAAAGAGAATCCTTCTCTGGGGAAAAAAAAAGGCATTTCTTTCTAAAATCATCAATTATTAGTTACCTTTTAATTAAGTTAAATATAATAAAATTAAAGGCTAAAAAATGGTACTGCAGATTTCTTGGGATTTTTCATCAATGAAATTACATGCGAATGTAAAATCCCCTAAACTACTGCAGGCTCTGCACTCCTGTCCTAAAAAGAGGTTTCTGAAGCCTCCTGTAAAGCAGGAGGCTTAGATATGAATAATTCAGCATTTTTTATATACATAAAATATAAACTCAGCTGTATATTATAAATTATTTGTGTTCTTTTCAGAAGTAGAATTTCTCTTTGTATGTTTTGAAAAGGACTTACTTAAGCTTTGTGTGTTGAAGAACATATGGGTCTCTGTTACATTGTACACAACAAATTAAGGCTGAGAAGTA